>BPLS01024946.1:0-20808 GCA_019656275.1 Rhododendron kiyosumense | reverse complement strand
AGGGCCGCAAACCAAAATCGTGCGATTTTCGGGGGCGTGTGCCCACATGGGTGCTCATCAGGTAGCCCAAGGTATTTTATGGGCAAAGATTCCACTCTACACCCCATCACCAGAGCAAGGGCTGTAATCTCCACCTGTTGGACCTTAACACCACATAGGGAGCTCTTGGAATAGTTAATCTTTAAGCCAAACATTAATTGAAAACATCTAAGTATCCTCTTAATGTTCCCCATCTCCTCCAAATCGTTATTACAGAACAAAATTGTATCATCCGCGAATTGAAGATGAGAGATAGTCACTCCATTATTCCCCAGCTTACCACCTTTAATAATATTTTTCACACGGGCTCTTTCCAGCATAATATTAAGAGCTTCAACTACGACATTGAATAGAAATGGAGATAAAGGATCCCCTTGTCTCAACCCTTTCTACGTTCGGAACTCTTGTGTGGCTGACCCATTGATTAAGACAGACATATAAACTGAAGAGCAGCATTTCTTAATCCACCAACACCACCTCTCCCCAATTCCACCTTCTTTAGCATATCCAACAAAAAATCCCAATTTACATAGTCGTAAGCTTTCTCAAAATCCAATTTAAGAATTAGCCCCCCTTCAGATGAATGTTTCCAACCGTGAATGGCTTCGTTAGCAATAAGAACGCCATCAAGAATTTGTTTACCCCACAATTTTTTATATGTTAAAATGCCTTAAAGAGTGTTAAAAGATTATTGAAAATTAATTTGTTTTTTTTTTGGTTTTTTTATTGCCTCATTGACAACCCAATGAGTTGTCAATAGCATAACCGGTCATTCTATGTTTGGAAATCAGATATGAGAATTATGTGCTTCCATATTTTTTTGTGGTTGGATCATATGAAATTTTTGAAACGGTTAAACGAATAAAAACACCTAACTACACAATAGCGGTGTAGTCAGGACTGTGCATCACTGGAGCTGGCATTATAAAAATAAAAACTCTAGCGACAGTCAACCTCTGATAATATTCCGCCAACCCAAAACTTGATGGTTGTTGGCGACAAATATATTTATCTCTATCAAATATCGCAACCATCCTTTCCATAATAAGTTGTACGGTTTCCCACAAGTCTTCTCGAGCTGGAAAAATGAGAATCTATTTTCCAATATGAAAAACACACACGAGAGAGAGAGAGAGAGAGAGAGAGAGAGAATTTGGACCATACAAACGGCACTATTTTTTTCTTAATCGAAATCAGACTTAACGAAACTAGAATTCAAGGCATCACATCCAAATGACTAATGAGGTATGAAAACCGGAATACACTGCCGGGGAATTGAAAACTCGCGTTTTTGGCAGCAGGCGTGAATGCGATGTGCGCGGGCGTGCCAAGACTTGTAGCGCCTAACTTGTTGTGAAGATTCCCATGAATCTTGACTTCTATCGTAGAGCGATCGTGTACGACCCAAAGGTTAAAGATCGTAAGAAGGTTCGTGGTTTGCCACACGGTTGTGGACTTAATATTTCCTAGTCGTATAGGAAGTGAGACGTGAAAAACGTGAACTTTATTACTCCGGGATAATAAAGTTTGTACAAGAAAAGTAAAATTCAAACTACTTGAAGAAGTTAGTTCGAATGGGGTTGAATACTAAGTATTCGATAGTCTACTTTGCTGAAAGTAGGAAAGTGTGCTTCGCTGGGAAGACTTTGTTTGTAAGCGTGAGCTTTGATTGGTGTTGGACCCGTTTGCTGTCTTCAATTCTGTTATTTATAAGCTAAACAGCAAGCTGATTCAGGCCTGAATCCGGATTCAGCATTGCACCACAAGCTACCACATGTCCCACGATTTGCTCCACTTTCCATGCATGCTCGATCATGGGCAGTTGCTCAGAGGTTGATGGCAGTTAAGTTTGATTATGGGGAATGGGCCTCTTGTATGTTGACACGTGTCCCATGTTTAGGTAGAAATATCTCCCAACTTCTCCCCTTGTTTGTGCTTCTCATGACACATGGCCAATTGACTTGGTCAATTGGCCTTTGAATTGAAGCAAACACAACTGCCAGAAACATAACTAATTCCCTACAAAGATGGGGCCTTGCTCCGCACTTCATTTCAGCACCTTGTTATTAGCCTAGAACCGTGGATTAGCTTCATGGGTCAGACCAATATTTCCCCACGGGTCAAACCGTGGGCTGCAAAATATCCTGGGCCATAATTTTCGTGGGCCGCTCCTCTCAAAGATCTGGGCCGCAATTCTTTACATGGGTTATGTGATTCTTGGGCCCAAATGGGAAAATAACCATGGCCCAATAATTAACCACCAGTCAAATACCCAATCTCGGCCCAAATTAATTAAAGAACTGATTTAAAATTCAATCACGACTGGTCCGATCCGCGGTGCCAAAAACGGGTATAAACAGGAATCAATTCACAATATTATGCCCAGTTTCAGCTATTTTTTTCACCTATAATTTTCTGTCAAAAGTAAGGATGTGGTTGGTAACCTTTTCAATTTTCAGTTTTTAGTTTTTAAAAAATTAGAAATAGAAACAGGTCTATGTTTTCATAAAAACAAAAACAAGAAACATGTTTGGTAATAATTTGACTATAAAACTTTTTTTCACATCCATTACCACTCCCCTCCATTTCTCTTATACAATCTTCAAGTTATAGTTTAGTGGAAATAACTTGACTGTAAAAATATACTAAAAGAAGTGGCCTATAACTTTTAACTTGGCGGAAATGCGCCCTTATTTCTCATAAACAATCAGTAACGCCACCAAAAGGTCCACTGAAGACAACTCAAGTATTCAGCTACTGAAACTGTTGTAGATGTAAAAGCATGATCCGCATTTCTCTCGCTACCTCCCGTTTAATGCTATAATAAAGAGTAAAACCGAAAAAACTCTACTACATCAGGCTCACTTCCTCCTTCGCTACTTTGTGAATGGTGCAACTTTGCTACAATGTCTCATCTAATCCGGCGAGGCACTATTCATAAAATTATTCATTATTTTACTAATTAATCTGTACCCCACCTGTGAGTGTTTTGTTATTCTATTATTTGGTGCAATAATTTGTATGTTAAATTTTGTGAATAGTTTTGTCTTTCAGTGAATTTTTTAAAGTTTTTTTTTAACACTAAATTGTTACTTTTCCAAATTTCCTGTGTACAGACGAACTGAAAAGATAAAACAAATTCTAGGTCGTGGTGGATGAAAGTTAAACAACAAATGGTCTTTACTCTATGAATTTAGGCTACAGAATATAGCCGTTACAAATATAACCGTAGAAATATAGCCATTACATGTATAGACGCTAGAATATATATATATAACCATTACAAATATGACCGTTAGAACGTAGGCGTTGCAATAATATGACAATTAAAATCTTGTCAATGTAAGAATGATCGTTGAAATATTTACGTTACAAATAGGCCGTTAGATAGATCCGATAAGAAATATAACGACTAGAAAATAAAAAATAACATTTTGATTGAAAAGTATAATAAGTACGAAGAAAGAGTAGTTTAATAAAATAAAATTAGAATAGAGAATCAGATGCAGTGACTTTTAAAAGAGAGTGAGTTACGTCCGAATGAGGCGGAAACCGTGGGGCCATGGAGTTCCCGCCATTGCCATTGTTGGCCTTGTCGTATGTTTATTGAAGCAATCTAGACCGTTCAGCTTGTAGAGCTAGCAAAAAATAGGGTATTCGAGTAAAAAAACTTAGCTTTATTGGGCATTCATATGTATATCAAAATTTGAATTTTAGTTTATAAAACAGACGGCCTAAATTCTGTCAATAGTTTTTAAGTTAAAATGTGTATGACCATCCATTTTATAAACCAAAATTAAACTTTTGATATACCTATGAATGTCCGATGAAGCTGATTTTTTTGCATAAATATGCTATTAATTACGAGCTTTACAGCATGAACGGTTCAAATTATCGCAATGTCAATATATGATGGGACCCACAATAGAGGGTGAAAACCAAATTTTTTATCCTTTTAAAAAGGTGAGTAGTTAAAATAGAAACATGACTTTTTAGATATTGCTTGGTCCAAAATCTACTTAGCTTGGTCCAAAATCTGCCGATGCGGATGCTCTATTAATTAATACACTTTCACTGATCCAAGAATCACTGTTATACCTCAAAACAAATAATCAATTGTTAACTACAGTACTACAGTAGAACTTATTAATACCTGGAATCATAAAGCCACGTTTTTCAAACCTCAAAACTCTGGATATAACCACTGGACTGACTAAATGCAAAAACCAGTATAAAACAAAGGAAAAGTCACTATAACACAAGTTCCTAGTGCTTTCATTCCGCAACGTCTAGCATTAAAAGTCTAAGGAGGTGTTTGGAAGGGCTGGTTTTGCATTTTCCAATTCCCCTTTTTGGATTTTGGGTGTTTGGCCGGAAGAGAGAAAATGAATTTTAGGTAAAACGGATTTTTCAATTTCTTGTTTCTAAAACAAAACCAATAATCTGGTAAAAGGACCTTTTTGAATTCCCATTTTTCCATATCCCATCCAGCCATGCCAAAAGACAAGGATACCCTCTCTCTTTTCGGATAATTCCCAGCCATGCCAAAAAATATCCGAACCTATTTTATTTTTTCTTTGTTTATACTCTGTATCTTTTTTCTTTTTTATTTATTTAAAATTATTTTAGTGTTCCAAATTTCAATCCGGTTGAATTGGTGGAAAGATTTTGTTTTTTTTATCATTTTATCTTTAATGGTCATTATGAAATTTTGAACTCGTAGAATCAAATATCTCTTAGGGCTAATCAACAAGAGTTCAAAAGTCAAAATTTAATTATGGCCATTTAGGATAAAATGATTAGAAAACTAAAATCTTTCCATTGGTTCAAACGGATTAAAATTTGGAACACTTAATTTTTTAACTATATATTTAAATATATAAACTGTCATTTTTAAATATAGTTAAAAAATTAAGTGTTCCAAATTTCAATCAGTTTGAACCAATGGAAAGATTTTAGTTTTCTAATCATTTTATCCTAAATGGCCATAATTAAATTTTGACTTTAGGGCTCTCGTTGATTAGCCCTAAGAAATATTTGATTCAGCGAATTCAAAATTTCATAATGACCATTAAAGATAAAATGATAAAAAAACCAAGATCTTTCCGCTAATTCAACCGGATTGAAAATTAGAACACTAAAATAATTTTAAATAAATAAAAACGGTGGACACCAAAAACATGTTTATGGAAAAGTAACAACAAACAATAATTGAAATAATAAAAATATAATTAAAAAAAAACGGGGGACACCAATTCATCTACATAGCAGAATTTCAGAATTAAATTTTAAATAAATTGAGCCCAAACATTATTTATATACATTATAAACCATTATTAATAACCGAGGGCAACATAGTAAAAAATCAATCCATAATTCATTTTCATTCTATATCTTCCAAACACTACTCTTATTGCAAAATGCATTCTGCACATATCATCCAAACACTCTACCAACTACAAAATACATTCTGATCATAATCCCAAAAGCCAAAAAGGCAAAAAGTGAAAAATGAAAAGCCAAAAAGTTGACTCCCAAACACCCCCTAAGTTGGTATTAGCAAAGTTTACTGACCAATCAACAGAAAAAGGGTACTTGAGGATGAGAAGTTTGTGGGTGCAAATAGGGTATAATCCACACCGCGTGGTATTTGAGCACGCATCCGAACTATTATAACGTGTTTTGAACGGTCAAAATTTGAGAAAGAGAGAGAGAAAAGAGAGTGGTCGGCTGAGGGGGAGAGAGGGTGTTTGAATCTGAGCCTCAAATGCGCGCTGGTTACCTCCATGTGGTACCCAATTTACACCCAAAAACTTCTTGAGCAATTGAGAAGGTTCGAAGCAATTGAGATGGAGAGAAGACCATTGGCATGTTCAAACTTCAAACTCTCCCCTCTCCCTCGAGGAATTAATTAGTAGTTCCAAAGAACAGGCACATGATATTCTAGATCATTCTAGCGTCACATATTTATATGGGATTCATACACTTTATTGTGGATCTTAGAAGAATAAATGGTGTTGAAGTGTACCGGAGCACCCTTTAACCGTGCACCGGGAGTAGTGAATAACTAGACCCCTCACTCTCTCTCTCCACAACTGTTTTTCTATAAATCAAATGGAAAATCTCCTCTCCCGGCACCCTGTTCTCTGATCATATCTCCATTTCCGTTTCCCCATAGCCAAAACCTGATCAACACACCTGAAATATAATGGGACTGGCGGCGAACCCAATCCCAGCAGTCGTGCTCCTCCTCTCTTTACTCGCGTTGGCACCTCCGGTCTCCGCCAAACTCAAAACCTTCAACATCCTGTTTGTTTCAAAAAAAAAAAAACAATTGGCCTAGGAACAGCAAGTAGTGCAGTTATAGGCCTGATGCGGGCGTGCCAGGGCAGGATTGCTGCCCAGATTCGTATCAAGGCCTGGAAGCCTCAATCTGACTTCGTACAGACCATTGCGTATGACCTAAGGGGTGAGGCCGTATGGAGGTTTGTGGTTTGCCTTTACGGGCTAAGGACTTAAAAATTTCCTAATCGTGTGAAAAATGGAAAGAAAAGAAGCTAGGATTGAACGATAAGATAAATGAACTTCATTAAACGGTTTTAACAAAGTTTGGGTACAAGGAAATGAAAGGAAATAAAATCTAGTCCGTGCTAGATTGAACGGGAAAGTAAAGACGGTTGAAAGATAAATTAGGTAAGCCGGGGGCTTGATTGGTCGTGGACCGAAAGATAAAAGATAATTGAAATACAATTGAAAGGTAAATTGGGTAAGCCGGAGGCTTTATGGTCGTGGACCTTGGCCAAGGCCTCCAAAACTGGGATTTATAGGAGTCACAGGCCTTGAGCTGCTTCAAAATGCTCCAATGCATGGTCGCCATGTGGCCTTCTAGCAAAGGTCTAGGCTTTGAGCAGCTTCAAAATGGTCCAATGAAGGGTGTTCTCTGAGCAAAACGTGTCTTTTACTCCAAGGAAATGGTAAAGGCCTGAAAAGCCCTTCTTTTCTGCATAAAACTTTGTAAAAGAGTAAAAGGAACTTCTGCATCCAGGCCTTTGAGCTGCTTGTGAGCAGCTTGCTTAGGTCTGGATGAATCACTATCCAACAGCTCCAAGGGGCTGCATGTACGCCACTTGTCCTTGGTCTTGCTTTATGCTGAAGGATGGGGTCCACTCAGACCTTGAGCTGCTTGTAAGCAGCTTATCCAGGTCTGCCCAGTAAGAACATTCTAGGTCTTTGAGCTGCTTGTGCAGGCCTAAGCTGCTTGTGAGCTGCTTGGGATGTCTCCATGCATGGCTGCCACGTGTCTTGGTCTAGTTGAGCTGTTTGCATGCATGGATGCTTGTAAAAAAGGGATATTTGGGCCCACCAAGGCCAAAAACGCAGGCCTGGTTGAGCTGCTTGTGAGCAGCTTGGCCTTTGAGCTGCTTTTGAGCTGCTTATGAGCAGCTTAGCCCTTGAGCTGCTTGAGCAGCTTGCTAGGTAGGAGCTTCTAGGCCTTTGAGCTGCTTGTGAGCAGCTTGAGGCCTTTTCCTTGCCAATTAACAAGCCATATGTGACACTTGTATGGAATTAGGCCCATCTATCAATTGGGCCTAAACTCAAGGTGAATTATGGGCCTCGAATTTCTTTGTAAGCCATGTGAGCCCAAGTCTAGAAAGAAAACTTGGGTTTTAACTGATTGAGGCCCACTTAGAAGGCCTTATTATTTCTAAGAACTGACCTGGGCTTGGATAAAACACTTAAATCTAGTGGGTCAACCCAAGTCTTCGGCCAATCTTGGGCTTGGTCTTGTGATGACGAAATCTTAGGCATTAATTTGGCCCAGGCCTTTGCAAACTCAACTCCATCAGTGGCCTTCAAATTGGCCTGATTTCGTGGATGACCGATCATGAGGCTTTTCAAGGCCTGAAACCATCATTCAAGGCCATCTTCTAACCAACAAATTGATTTTCTGAATTTTGGCCAAAAATGGGTGTAAACACATCCAGTTCAAAAACTTCTTCCACAACAACTCCGACACCAAGAAATTGCACTTCGCCAGCGATCATTCTGCGATAGGCGCCAACGGCGCCCTCCAGCTCATGCTGGAAACCGCGAACGTAGACTTTGCATCATTAACCAACCAATCCGGCCGGATTTTATACAAAATTCCTTTCAAATTATGGGAAGGCCGAAGCGACGCTTACTCCAACCGGGTGGAGTCGTTCAACACCTCGTTCCTCGTGAACATGTACCGGTTGAAAGATTTTCCCACCCCTGGCGAAGGACTGGCGTTCTTGGTGGCGCCGGACCTCAGCATCCCGCCGAGTAGCTCCGGCGAGTAGTTGGGTCTGACTAATGCCTCCACCGACGGGGCCACTTCGAACCAGCTTATCGCCGTTGAGCTCGACACATTTAAACAAGATTTCGACCCGAATTCGCACCATGTCGGACTTAACATAAACTCCGTCAGGCATAACAGGACCGCCTCGTTGACGACTCTGCTCGATTATGAGCTGGTTGCACCTCTTGGACCAGGGTATTACTTCAACGTCTGGATCGAGTACGACGGAATCAAAAAGGTATTATTCGACGGAACTTCGATTTTTTTTTTTTGGTGAAATTACACGGACACCCCCTCATCTATCTGGTTTGAACACAGACACCACTTAACATTTAAAAACGTCCATACATACCCCCTCATCTACTAAAAAGGAAATAAAACCTCAACGCCGTTAACGGAATGAACGAAATGTCAAATATACCCTTGGTGAAATTACACGGATATCCCCTCATTTATTTGGTTTGAACACAAACACCCCCTAACCTTTAAAAACGCCCATACACACCCCCTCATCTACTGAAATGGAAAAAAAAACCTCAACGCCGTTAACAGAATGAACGAAATGTCAAATATACCCTTTGTTATAAAATGGAGCAACAAGCATACGCCACACTTCACTCGATCAAAAAATTCTCTCCACCCTACTCGATCATGGCTAACCCTAGATCGTGAAGAAAACCTAAGTTTCGAAGAACATCGGATCGTGTACATTGTAGAAAAGCTGTAAATCGTGGCAAACCCTACTTTGGAAGGTATGTTTTATATGCAAAAAATCTTAGATTTTCTTATTAAATGGCACAAATGTAGATGTATATGTTCATATTATATGATATATGAATACATTAGGGTTTTTGTTTGGGAATAATAGGATTTTTTGAAAGGTGTTGTACAGTGGTGACTTCGATAACCTTTAAAAATTGGGCCTTTTGTTGTTTTGCATTTGCTTGTCATCCATTTTGTATTTGAAGTCCTCAAGGGGGCTTTTTCTCCACAACAACAGTAAGAATCAACCCAGTTTTGGGTTTGGTTGGAGTTGTAGCTCTAATTGCAGCTATTAGATCTGTTGTTGGTGTGGCTATAGTGGCTACTATAGCTATTGTTGCCACTTGCCATCTTCCATGGCTGTCGTAGGAGAGAGAGAGAGAGAGAGAGTGAGAGAGGGAATCTCTGATATAAAGTGAGAATGAGGAATGAGGTATGAAAGGCAACTGGGTATATGTTGCCGTTAAAGGGCATTTTTGTCTAAAATTTGGCAAAAGTATTGACATGTGCCTTGCAACAAATGGTACTCAAACGAAAGGGTGCTCATTGGGTAACGGTAGAAAATGAGGGGGTGTGTTTGGGCGTTTTTAAATGTTAGGGGGTGTCTGTGTCTAAACCGAATAAATGAGGGGGTGTTCATGTAATTTCACCTTTTTTTTTCTTGGAACTAATCGATGGAACTTCATTCCTGTGGAATTGCCATGAGCACAGATGTTTGGACTTCGAACGCATATGTGTTTAGAACCTTTTGACACACGTGAGTCGTTACGCAAGCATCACACAATCCATGTGAAAACCACGATATGTGTCTAAAATCGTTTGACACACGCATGTGACGCAAGCATCACACAATACACCTAAAAACCACATGCATCGACAACTAAAAATTTGTGACTCAATCTGAAGATATTCATGTCGAAAACATTTTTTCTGCCTTCCCCTTCTACTATACCGAAAATTCTATGGGAACCGACCATTAAAGCACCGATTGTGCCTAGATGCTTACAACCGCAACCTATCCTCTAATAAGGTTTGCACCCAAGCAAAGGGCTAGGTCGTTGATAGCATATAAACCGGAAAGACCGGGATCGTTCCCACAGAGAAATCTTCTTCAGCGTATTTGGATTAGATGGTAAGTATGCAGCGAGGCCTTCGAGCGGCCAACTTGGTGATTGGTTTGATTTAACAGAATTGAATTTGAAATTAAACTAGATTAAAGGTGGTCGAGTCAAAGGGATTGATTCACCCACGACTTAGCCATTAAACGGTTCCTTCATCTAACTCATGAGTGAGCCGAAACCGTCCGGATTTCACTTGAAGAATTAAAAACTGAAGACTACTTATAACTCAACTCAAGGCATTAATTCAAACTGAACTCATTTAACGCAAGTGAGAGACGAAAATGAATCGTTCGCACGCGTAGGATTATCGAGCATGTAGCACAAGGCGATAGACTTCATTTATCAAAGAAGCCACCAACCCCATGATCAGTGCAGGAAATCATGAGTTTAATTTGTTCAAAACCTTGAAATCGAACTATAGTTTAAGCGGAACCATTTAAACGACTAATTCGTAGGGTTCATCTCACCCCAAGCCCGAACCAATTAACTACTCACTCATAGGAAAAAGACTAGATATTATGCTAGGAAATGAAAACATGCTTCACCGATAAAAACGGAAATAAACTAGATTTATGAGAAGATCTAATCCACATGAACAACGTTAGTACTCGAGAAATTAACGGAATATGATTACTTACTAGTGTTCTTCAAAAGAAACAAGAGAGAAAAGGGAGAAACTTAACAAAGAGCTCTAAGAAATTAAATTGACTTAAAGTTGTTCAAGAGTACATATGGCCATAAATGGCAATAAAAGCTATAAATAAGCCTTACAAATCAGCCAAACATCTGACCAAAAGACCCCCAAAATATCCTAAAAACAAGCCTAAAGTAGAAACTTTCTATAAATAGAAGGTTGAATTGTTCAGCACAAAAAGCTGGTCGAAGGGCATTGGTACCGGTACCTCAAAAACAAGGTATCGGTACCAATCTAACTATCTTCAAAATCTGAGACAAGGTACCGGTACCTCAAAAACAAGGTACCGATACCTCTGCATAGAAAGTGCAGAACAGTGCAGCTTGGGCCATCATGCTTTGGTGTGACCCGATAGGCTTCCATTGCTTGATTTCTTGATCACCGGGACTTGGCGGTCATGTGCCATGGACAATTGGACTCTCGGATGCCCTCGAGGGCCATCTTCGATGCATTAGGCTCGCTTGAACCACATTGGCACGTTCCTTGCCAACCTTGACCTACGGCCAATCTCCGAGGCTTCTTGTGACACCGTTAGGCTTTGGTGACAATGAAATGAGCACCGGCGGGCATTTGGACACTTGGATCATCCCGTAACGCTGGTTGGCCTTCAAAACCTCCTTAAAAGCACGTTCAACCTGAAATTCACACGAAAATACCTTACGTGCGGTACGGATAAAAAAAGATAACTTTAAACAAATAAAAGCCATAAATTAGAGGATTTAAGCCCCAAAATCATATGATCTTGGGTGCTAATCACTAGACCGGCATGCGGGGCACACTTCGGGTTCTGCATTGATGATCCACACTAATTTTCCATTTTTTCGTTCAGATTAAAGAATTATATAATCTGAACGAAAAAATAAGAAATTGGATCAAGTACCTCTACATATCCAATTGGTCTGTTTTTTGGGGGACCACTTGAAAAAATTATTGACAGCTCAAATTATCTGTGTGAAATCTAGATTGGATCCCATGTGCTGGTCTGTTCCTTCCTTTCCTTGTCTTTTCCTCTCTGCCTTTCCTCCTCACAAAAATATTGGAAAACTCAAACAAGGGCCGTTTGGAACTTGTGAAAATAAACATTAAAAAAAATTGATTAAGTAGAAAAGTGTAAGGTAAATATATTATGCTCATTTTTTTCGTAATTTTCTCCCACTTTCTTTCTAAACCAAACAAGGGAAGGAAAGATGTAAAATATTTACTTACCCAAAAAAAAAGATGTAAAATATTTTTTCTTTTTCTTTCTTTTCTTTTTCATAAGTTCCAAACTTAGCCTGAATGATAGATTGAGATTTGCAAATAGGGAGGGGAGGCGACTTCTCCTCCTCCTCTACCTCTTTTTTTTTTTTCTCCCACACTCTTACCGTACAAATTTTTGCTTTTAGCTTTATCATACAATATTTTTTTAACATGAATATAATAAACTTCTCAACGTACACTACAAAATGTCATTCCTTTGCGGTTTCATTATGACTTGTATCTTTTAGTCGTGAAAATTAGCTTCATTGCATGTTCTATATTCGAAGGTATCTAACTTAATCTTCTTGGGAAAAAAATGATATTGGTTGATAAATAATTGGGCGGGACGGTTTCGCGGACACCTGAAAAAATACCTAAAAAACACCCCAAATCTCAATCTCATAGTTTCCGATCAAATTTTTATGATCTGAACCATTCAATGTGTGCAGAATATGATTTTAAGGGTGTCCGCAAGAAATTAGCAAAAAAAAAGACCGGGAAGTGCTTATTTTGAACAGTTTTTAACTGAACCGTTTATTAAATCTAAGCTAAAAACTGCTCAGATCAAACCCTTTCTGGTTATTTTTTTGGCTAATTTCGTGTGAGTATCCTTAAAATCACATTTTGATCACATTGAGCGGCTCAGATCATTAAAATTTGATCGCGAACTATGAGGTATTTTTTTAAGTGTTTTTTTGGGTGTTCCTTAAACCGCCCGATATTTAGGTATGATAAGTTTATTTATAGATAATCTTGTCAACCGACACAAATGTAGGAAATGAGCAATGCGGATCATCTCATCAATGGTCTAGTATGCATCTAGAACTATATGCGTAAAGAGAGAAACTTATTCATTTCACAACTCCGCGTAATTTAGCCGTTCAAAAGTGTTTTGAACAATCTAGATTAAAAATAATCTATTAACAATAATCGATTATTTCTTACCGTTAATAGTTTATCTTTCATCTGGATCATCCAAAATGCTTTTGGACGGCCGAAATTGGCTGCCGTAAACTTTATTTACCAAAGGCCCCGTGAAAACGTTTTTCTCATACGTAAACTTTTAATTTCATGGTGCACGTTTTCTGTTAACAGTTCATCGAGGTTTACATGGCTAAACAAGACAACTCAACGGGTGCGACACCTCCGAAACCCAATACAACAATTCTTACATCAACTCTGGACCTCAGAAGGTTCGTGAATCAGACCTCGTATTTTGGGTTTTCGGCCTCAACGGGAGTCGACGCAGCCCAACTCAACTGCATTTTACGGTGGAACTTGACAGTGGAGTACTACTACGACGTAAATTGGATAAAGATTGGCCTCATAGTCGGGATACCAACGGTGGTGTGCTTTTACCAACGTTGGCGATTTTAGTATACTACTTCCGAAAGAGGTGGTTATTGCGACAATTGGATAGGAAAATGTCAGGAAAGGTGAAGAACATGCCCGGGATGCCGAGGGAGTATCAGTACAGAGATTTGCAAAAGGCTACGAACAATTTTAACAAGGCGATGAAGTTGGGACAAGGTGGGTATGGAGTGGTTTACAAGGGAAAATTGGCAAATCAGAAGGATTCGAAGGCTGCAGTGGATCAGGATTTGGTGGTTGCAGTGAAGATGTTTTCTAGAGAGAATTTGAAGGGTCAGGATGATTTCTTTCAAGAGCTTACAATCATCAATCAACTCAGGCACAAAAACCTTGTCCCATTACTGGGTTAGTCCTTTTTCGGTCCTAATCCTTCCTCATGTGGCCTATTTCTCAAATCATAATTTGCTAGATTTTTTTTTTTTTTATAAGCGTAGACTGTTAAATCAACTCGCTTCATTCGTAAACTATTGAGATAGGATCATGCAATTGTGGTCAACATGTAATGTCCTTGTACAATAATGCAAGAGTTGTCACATGTACATGCAGTAATACGAAAAGAAATCTCTCTCTATCGCAGGATGGTGTCACAATCACGGGAAGCTGTTGCTGGTTTATGACTATTGATGTAGAACACGTGGAGGCCCAATTCCATGATCAGTTGGACCGAGCCAAGCCTCGAAAGTCCAAACAATGTTTAATTTCAGATTACCCAAATTGGTCAAATTCGGACGAGCTCGGAATAGGCCCAAACTTGGTGGGCTGACTTATTTTCGCGCTCCGGTCCATACTCATCAACCTTGAAAGTTGATGATGAACGGTGTTTTTCGGCCTAATTCCTTCGTTTAGGCTTTTAATTGCGTTATTTTGCCGTTTTAGGAAAGATTTGATTCGTTAATAACTCTTAGTCCGTATTTCCTTTTCAGTTGATTCTTTTTGGGAAAGTCTTGTTTTTCTTTTCCGTTTTCAATTTTAGGAAAAGCCCCAAATTATGGGACTTTTTATTTTCCAAGTTTATTTTTAGGGTTTCTAGGGTTTTGCCTATTTAAAGGTTTGTAACTTAGGGTTTATGCAGCTTTTTATCAATAATATTCAGACTTTGTCTTTTTCTCTTGAGGATTCAAGAACTGCTCGTGGCTACGAGTACCTATCATTCGTTTGATTAGTACGCAACTAATCTCTTTGTTATTTCCGCTGCGTCAAGTGCCCAATGGCAGCCTTGACATACACCTCTTCAACGATACCAACAACACGCCATTGAGCTGGAATCTCCGCCGCAAGATCATCTCCGGGGTAGCCTCTGCCCTCTACTACCTCAACAACCACTACAATAAGAAGGTGGTCCACCGCGACGTCAAGGCTAGCACCATCATGCTTGACACCGAGTTCAACGCCAAGCTTGGAGACTTTGGCCTTGCAAGGACCCTAGACAACGAAAAAACCTCTTACGAAGAAGTTGGGGGCATTCCAGGAACAATGGGGTACATGGCCCCCGAATATGTATCCACGGGCAAGGCCACCGAGCGGTCTGATGTATATGCTTTTGGTGCAGTTCTATTGGAAGTTGTTTGCGGTCGTAGGCCCGGGACCCAAATTGGCACGTGCCCGTTGTTAGTAGATTGGGTCTGGGCCTTGCATCACGAAGGCCAGTTACTTAAGGCAGTAGACGGTAGGCTCGGAGAGGACTATGTTGCGGAGGAGGCCCAAAGATTTTTGCTTCTGGGTATAGCCTGTTCTCATCCGACAGCAATTGAAAGGCCCGAAACTCAGGAAATTGTTCAGATGCTATCGGGCTCGATGCCTGTGCCCCGCGTGCCGTCATTCATGCCGCCTTACGCGTTGGCGCCCGTGCCGATGTTGGAGGAAGACATCATTCCGGCCACCACCACCGACACTACATTCTTTACGGCAGCGGATTGTGGATCAGCTGGTTCGGCACCAGTGGCCACTAACCCAGAAATCCAACACCCATAAAGTGACAGATTAGAAACCAGAAGCTTTCCATCCGTTTCGTTATTTATTTATTTATTTTCCTTTTTTGGGTTTATGCATTTACTCTAATTTGTTTATTGTGTGAAGGGAGAATAATGGGGGAATTGCTTGTGTACAGTTTCGTGGGTGGTGGTTTATAAAATAACCTTTTTTTTGTACTTCCGTTTCTTTGGAAGAGGTTTCAGACTATCATGTTTCTATATATACTAATGCTTTGTTTGGATTGGGATTTGAAAAATGTTTTTGAAAAATAGTAGGGGTAATAAGTGGAGAGAGATAGAGAGAAAAAGGTGGAAAGTAGGGGAAATCTAGAGGGAATTTTTTGAAAAATTCTTTTTGAATCGCGAAGTGAACATGGCATTAGTTGTTAATATATCAGAAGGGAAACTTTTGAAGCACATAACCAGATGATAAGCGAGATTATTGAAATCTCTAAAACAATGCAACAAATAAACCAACTTCGAACAATGAACTCCAATCGCACAAATTAAAACAGAAATTATATATATTCGAGTCACAAGATTTTCTTGAAAAACACTACAGAAAAAAACTACGGGAATGAATCATGCAATATAAATCATGTGTGATTACAAGAAGTCTTACTCAGTAACCGTGTATCCTCACCTCGATTTCTAAGACCTACTTGCCGAATTCACGTTCATCACATCCCTCATGATTGACAAATCTTAAGTCCTCAACCCTTCCAAACAACTCGCCTTTCGAACTCCACGAAAGGTCTCACGAAGATTGAATGATTGAAATAGGAACAACCCCCGAATATGAATCTTTAGCACAAAGTATCAAGAGACCTTCAAGTCTTCGATGTGCATAAAACCCTAGCCACCAATCGTGTTTTGAAGATGTGAATTCAGAGCTCTATCTTTTTCCTTTCAGTAGGCGTGACTTTTTTATAAGCACGATCAAAGGATGCAAGGAGTGCCCGTTTTACTTGAGCAAAAATCTATTCCACCAAAATGTAAAGACGGCAGTCTTTTGCTTGAGCGAAATCCTCCCTTCATGTCAAGAACACACCCTTTCAGTTGACCAACAACTACTGCACTCAAAATAAATAAATGCACGCATATGATTCTATTCCACAATCTAGTACAGACACTATACAAATGATAAAAAGAAAGCGTACAACTCGATAGAAAATAATACTTGTAAATGTGAATTTTGGTCATGAAATTACCAACAAAAAATGAGCTCAGCCTATGAAGCTTACAATTATGACCCAAAAACTAACAAAAACACAAATCCTAAGGGGTTGGTTAGGTGGTGAAGGCCTGAGACTTAGGAGTTTACTTCTTTTTAAAATCATTCGAAACCTGTCACGTGCTAGATTTGGCGGCATTTCTCTATTAATTAACAACTCATTTATAGTGTCACAAGTTAAGTTACATGATGCTTTTGCGTTAGTGCAAACACAAGCATGGAAGTGCCTTTATAAAATATTACAATAATAAACCTTGTGACAATGAGACTGTAAAGCAAGGATTGAGGGCGGAGGCAAAAAAATTTTCTAAAAAGATCATGCACCTAGGTAACTACATCAATAAATAGGTAAATTGGCTATTCATAACATAATTTTTGTACTTTACCTATTTACGTTTTGTATTGCCTCTCCAGCAATATTTGCTCTCTATTTTATTATAATAATATTTTATCTTCTTAAATGAGGAGAGAGAGAGAGAGAGAGAGGAGTTATGGAGTAAGACCCTGTTCCGATTTCTCCAAAAACCTTCTTTTTCAAAAAGAAGGTAATTTCAAACTCAAATATAACGAAAATGAAAAATAATTTTTCAATTTTTTTTACATCGTTTAAAAGATCTCAATGAGATCTATCAAATAAGATCCATATTAGTAAGAAAATTATTTGCATAAACACATGATTTTGGAGCTTGAAATTACCTTCCTTTTCTAAAACTTCCTTTTTCAAAAATCTGGAACGGCCTCTAACTTTTGAGAGAGGGGACAAATCGATAAAGTGGGTGTTGACATTAAACTAATAATAGTTTATGCTTTTGCTATACTACAGTTGATAGCTATAAGAGCATGTACACCAATAAAATGTAAAATGGCTATCAAAATGTTATCTTTTGTATTTTAGCCAACCACTTTTTTCCTCGTCTCTACAGCAAAGGTAGCTATTTTACTTCTATTCGATAAAAATCTTACTATTTCAAAAAGCTGGCACTTGCGTGTAGAAGACTGAAGAGAGAGGAGGCTGCAGAGAGAATAAAGTACTTCACCAGGCTAACGAGAGAGAGAGAGGGAAAATATATACCCGCCGAGAACCTGGGAACCGTTTGCCACAAAGCCCAATGTACGTCCAGGTATGTTCGGCCCACGGACCTTACAGTCTAGGTTTACGGGCTCAATTCGAATTCTAATCCAACTAAACCATAGTTGACCTTTAAAAAATACTAATACCACTAAGGTGGTATCCCAGGTGGTATCCTAGTTAGCAGGGTTCACTATCCTCCTCGACAGGGACGTGGATTCGAGTCCCGGCAGATGACTTGGCCTCACGTTTGCGGATGAGTCTTCCGACCATTGAGGAGGGAGCTTATGCCAACTGTGCATTAAGTGGTGCCATGGTGACGGTCCGTCTTTTCAGATGGTAGTTACAGCTTGAACCGAACATTTCATCAGCAGGCAAAGAGCGCCTTAATTTGGTCATGCCCAAAGAGAGTTGCTACGCTGATTGTCCTCTCCCACCCTTTTTTAAGATTAAAAAACCTTTAAAAAATAATAGGAACGAAGAAAGTGAGTTTAAGTACTAGATCAAGTTGAGCACTTGACCAAAATTATTTTCATCTCCACAATAATTTGCCGAGTTCCACTGGATTTTTACCATTTTGTTTGCCGAGTTCAACCGAAAAGTGGTCAGGTTTCTCTTTTCCGTTGGATGAATAATCACTAATTTCTTAATTGGGTTTCACCCATTTTCAGAAAACACACAACAATTTTTTCAACTTTTATTTCCACCATTGAAAACAGAACATAAAATCAATTCTAAATTTAAAAAAATAGAAGAAAAAGTGCCATGAGAAATTCAGAATGTTTTCAAGATAAATCCCAAAAAACGGGCTTTTTGGACTTTATCTTGAATGTTTTCAAAAATATTTGGATAAAAGTCATAATTTTTTACTTTTCCAATTGGAGCGAATCAAAAATCGTAAAATACTTGTCGCAAAACGACAAACGCGAAAAAGTTGAATAAGGACAAAACAAAAAAAAGCCCAAAAAAGAGAGAGGAGCTCAAGGTGCGGGTGCGGGTGCGGGTGCGGGTGTGAGAGTGAGAGAGAGAGAGAGAGAGAGAGAGAGAGAGAGAGAGAGAGAGAGAATTTGTGTGGATGAATTTAATTAGATTGAATAGTGAAGACCAACTTTTATTTTTTGATCGTTCAGAATGAAGACTGAATTCGGTGACGAGGATTTTTGGTTCAACAGTAGTTAACTTTTGCACAAGGAATGAGTCTTTTAATTCCAACCCATATTGAACCTATTTTCAACCCATATAAACCCATGTAAATATGAGTTTACATGGGTTCAACTCATAACAACTCATTATACAAAGAAAAAATTCTCATGTGTAATAAGTAGTATATTATTTTTCTTACTATCTGTGTTTTTTTTTCCTTTGTATCTTTCAAAAGGTAGTATATTGTAAATGATAATGTTTTGACAAGTTAATTATTAATGCCTAATTGTCACAAAAAAGAATAGTTGTGTCTGACATCTCTAATTGACTTGACTTGACTGGAAGGTTTTTTTTTTTTATAATAACTCAAGTGTTGCGGTCAGTTTTGAGTGAACCTGGGCTAACCCTAGGACCAGTAATCCTACTACATTCTATTGGCTTCCTTAGTAAAATATTGAGAGGTTGCGTATCATAAAACGAAAAGATATAAAAAAAAATTGAAGAGATTTAGCAAATCACAAAGAAAACCAATATACAAATAACGTACAATAAAATAGGCGAAAATCCTAGATTAGGATCCTCTGCCATTACCGGACCACCTTTTTCGTTATAGAATATTTGGAGGGTTACAATCTAAAACTAATTGACTATATGTAGAGTAATCTCTAGATTACAGTAACTAATTAGCTTGGATTGCTTAGGTGATCAGTGTAGGATAAAGTGCACTCACATGCAACTCGATAGCACATGGAGATATGGATTGACGAGGTGATCGAGAAATTCTCATAGTACACTCACCTCATCACCATCTATCAATCTCTGTTTAACAACCATCATCACTATTCACAAATCTCAGATTCATCCCTATTATCACCTCAGTTCGCTCATCCGGATTTTGCTCAGAATCTCTTCCATTTCGGTTATCCATGGTTCTTCCGATCCGCACCGGCACTGAAACCTCAATTACGATTTAGCATAGCCTCGGTACAGCTCCATGCTCGCTGCAATTTTCTCCACGTCTCTATCATAGTTTCTCTCCTAGTTCTAGATATTGGTTTCCAAGCTCTTGATTTCTCCTAGTTCTTGCTCGTGCTCGTGTCACCTGACTCCTGATTTGTCTTGACTTTTTTAAACTCAAGTTGGTAGTCTTAGTTGAGCTTGAGGAGGATGTATTATACCACCGTAGTTTCTCGGTTTTATTATTAGGCTTCCTATTTAGATTGGATTATTACTTCCATTTCCTAGTTTGCCTGGTTTTCTTTGTTAGGCATGTTTTTAGTTTGTTTTGGTTTCTTCGTCAGCAAATTTTGTACCGTACATAAAGACGGTGGGGACAGCATGCTTTGGTGTTTGGCGTCAGCTGACCCCATGACAAAATTAATTGGGAAAATGACGGTCGAAGACATATTTTAATAATTAATACCCGCTAAAGACAAGTTAAGAATATTTGTTAATGCTAAAAATATCCTTAGCGAGTATTAATTATCAAAACACGTCCTTAGCCGTCATTTTCCCAAATTAATTTCTGCCGTACGTAATTATACTACTCCCTCCCTCATTCCTAAATAAATATCCGGCGCATAAATCTAAGCCTTTAAAAAGATGCATTTGTTTAGTTAAAAAGTTATTTTTTTTTCAAAATTTAATAGATAGCAATGAATTTTATTAAATTGTGAAAAAAAATTTAGATTTTTTAACGAAAAATATGCATCTTTTGTAAGGCCTAGATTTACGTTGGACACTTATTTAGGAACGGATGGAGTGCAACTTCCACTGGTTCATAAGAAATTAAAAATGTTAGCATCGAAATTTAGTATTGACCTCACCTAAGAGTACGCCACACTAG
>BPLS01024945.1:0-25048 GCA_019656275.1 Rhododendron kiyosumense | reverse complement strand
GAGGAGAAGTTGGTGGAGAGGTTGGAATCGGCGGTGGCGAGGCTGGAAGCGATTTCGATTTCAGGGTTCCGGCCGGCGGAGGGTGGCGGAGATGCGGCGGCGGCGCTGGATCCGTCGATCGTGGCGTTTGAGGATCTGATGGGGGAGTACGTGGGTAGGGTTTCGGCTGCTGCGGAGAAGATTGGGGGACAGGTTCTGGACGCGACCAAGGTTGTGGCGGAGGCGTTCGCTGCTCAGAAACAGCTCCTTGTTATGGTCAAGCAAACTCAGGTTAGGTTTCGCGATAGTATTGCATTTTATGGTGTGAATTCATATTCATGAGGTTTGATTTTGGTGAAGTTCGTGCTGAAGTTAATGCAACGGTATGCGCTGTTTTGGAAATGTATCTGTTCCTAATTTGAGTACTGTAAATCTCGATCTAAAGTCACGTAATGTGCTTGCCCGTGCGTCTTCCAATAACATCTCAAACTACTAAACTTTCGTAGAACGAGAATTGAGAGATGAGCGGAGGGTCCTACTGAATATTTACGTTGTACCTAAGTCACATAATGCAAGTGTTTTTTAAAAATATCCTGAAGTACTAAAATTCCTGAGAGTGAGGATTGAGAGTTCGAGTGCAGAGTGAGTTTTGAGAGCGGGAGCAGAGGGCCCTACTGAAGGATTACATGACTAAGATCTTTACCTAATATGAGTACTGGAAGTCTCGATTTTTTGATTTCTGATGTCAAAGTGATAAGTGCTGATTGGGATTAGTTTGTAGAGAGGGTGCACTTCTGATATCTGGTGAATTTTGATCCGCTATATTGGGAAGAATCCTTCACTTATGTTTTGAATGTTTGTGAGCATACTACAAATGCACCAGTGAAGTTTATAGATCCAATGGATTGGTATCAGGTCGGGTTGACGGTTCTTCTCTTGTTTTTCCTTTTTTTCTTCTGGTTGTTCTGCTCTTTCTAAAGGGATGTTGATAATTTGTGCGAATTGATTACTGGAGGCAAATTGTTGCAAAAAATTCTTCAATTGCGATTGTAATTTTTACTTCTATTCTGAAGTGCTTTTACTCAGCGTACGATAGATACATTAGGTTATAAATCCAATGAATGGTATCATTCATCAGATCACGTTGAATGTTATTCTCTTACTCTGGGGATATTGATAATTGATGTGGATTGATTACTTGAGGCAAATTGTAGCAAAAACTTCTTAAATTCTATCGTGACTTGTTTTGACATGTATTCTGAAGTGCTTGTACAGGGATGTTGATTGTCTTTGTTTTCACTTTGTAGAAACCTGACATGGCGGGGTTGGCTGAATTTCTCAAACCACTAAATGAAGTGATAGTGAAAGCCAATAAGATGACAGAAGGAAGGAGATCTGATTTTTTTAACCACTTGAAAACTGCTGCTGACAGTCTCTCTGCTCTGGCTTGGATTGCATTTACAGGCAAAGATTGCGGTGAGGGAAATTTTCACACATTTCTCAAACACTGTAAACAAATAATTTTTTTCCCTTGTTGGTTCCTTATTTGCTTCCCATTTCAAGGTATGAGCATGCCTATTGCACATGTGGAAGAAAGTTGGCAAATGGCTGAGTTCTACAACAACAAGGTACCTGGATATGTTCTCCAAGCTATCTGCTCTCCTTTAATGAACCTTGATTATGAGTTTGTCGTTGCTTTGCACTAAACTGGAGGGCAGAAGAATCTTTACTGACGATTGGGTATACTTGTTCATTCAGCGTTATATTTCTTTATACTCCCTTTAGTTCCCTTTTGTTTCCATGATAATGTTTCCCTGTCGGAAACCAAGTTTGGTAAATAGAAATTGTGCTGGGGTTTATGGATGAGGTGGTTATCATTTTGATACCTCATTGAGAATGAAGACTGTTAGTCCCTCCATCTCATTTTTTGGTCCATTTTTTGTTTTGCAATGTCTGAAAATATTTGTCCATTTAAAGGTGAAGGCACATAATTATGTGATATTTTCGATATTACACTTCCTAATTGAAATTCGTTGCATTTGGCACAATGAAAACTGTAGTTTTTTTATGTTCTTAGTGGTGAGAATGAATCCAACGATCTTCGAAACAGTTGTGATTTTGGACATGGATGGAACATGGTAATTTAGCTTCATTGTTGAAGAACTTTCATGTCGTAGTGAAACAGAGCTGTTAATGCCCACAATATATCCTGGAAATTGGTAACCCCAACAATTGAAATGAGATATTCCTTTTCTGTCAATTTTGCATGACTAGACAGTTGTGATAAGCCAAATATTGTTCTGTTGTGTTGCAAGAGCTATGGTAGCTGGGGTTCTTTCAATGTGGTTGCTAGGATCTTCTCTGACTGACACAGACAGTTTCTTGTTCTTAATCAACTCATAGTTATTATCTACATTCTGGACAAACTAATTTTCCATGTATGATGAGCAGCACATTCACGTGTAGGTTTTTATTTAGTATTAGAGGGTAAAGAGAGAAAGCCTTAACACTGAAGAGTGTGTAATGTCGATGTATACATCTGATGGAAATTTGTTGAAAGCAAACAAGCAAGCAGTTAATTACCCAAAAAAAAAAACTAGCAAGCAGTTTTGGATAAGTATATATGTTTGGTATGTGATTGAAGTTTGTAGATGGTGCTCATGGAAGAGAGTTTTTTCTATTGGTCTATTCTGATCTTCCTTTTTGTGTGCGCTATGAAGATTCTTGTTGAGTACAAAAATAAGGACCCAAATCATGTGGAATGGGCCAAAGCTCTGAAGGAGCTCTATGTACCAGGTTTGAGGGATTATGTGAAGAGTCACTATCCTTTGGGCCCCGTTTGGAGTGTCACAGGAAAAACAACTGTTCCTGCTCCTGCAAAAGCTCCTAAGTCAAGTGGCCCTGCTCCTCCGCCGCCTCCACCAGCATCACTCTTTAGTTCTGAATCTCCAAAGTCTTCATCATCACGCCCAAAGGTTGGGATGGCAGCTGTTTTTCAAGAAATTAATACAGGAAAGCCTGCGACTGCAGGTGGTTGTTCCTTTTCTGTTTTGCTTTTTATCTCTCTAGCATGGTCCATTGGGCATTTTCAGATGATTTTCGTGCATCCTAGGGTTGAGAAAGGTCACAGACGATATGAAAACCAAGAACCGTGCAGATAGAACTGGCGTTGTTGGTGCGGGTGAAAAAGAAAGCGGAGCCAGTTCTCGCTCTTTCTCTAAAGCAGGACCTCCAAAGCTAGAGCTTCAAGTTCGAAAGTGAGTACGTATTTTATACTATAATCTGCTTCGTAACTGGTACCTAATATAGGTTGATCTTCAATTTCTTCCTTATTACATTGTCTCTTGTGCAGGTGGGTTGTGGAGAATCAAATTGGAAGGAAGAATTTAGCGATTGATGACTGTGATTCAAAGCAGTCAGTTTATGTTTTTGGATGCAAAGACTCTGTTTTACAGATCAAAGGTATTTTTGTTTTTACTTAGGCACTCTGATTTTTGCAAAACAATAGATACTCTGAGTAGCATTCCTATTTAGGTATCACGAAGAGCTCATCCTTAATCTAACAATGTGCAGGGAAAGTAAACAACATAACAGTTGATAAATGCACCAAGATGGGTATCGTGTTCATGGTCAGTAAAAACAAAAGGAAAATCTGATATTGAATTATTATTTTTGATCAGCAAAAAAATAAAAGATAATGAATAACGGTAACAACATTTACTGAGTGATATGTCTTACTTAATGTGCCTTGAAAACAGGATGTTGTAGCTGCTTGTGAGATCGTCAATTGCAATGGTGTTGAGGTGCAATGCCAGGTATCAATTTATTTTCTTCACATCTTGGTGATTTCTTAACAAGTTCCATGTCATTGACTTGTCTGTCATCCCAAAGTTCAGATATTCATATTTTGCTGATTCCCTTCGTGAAATTGCTCGGTGTTTCTGCGGGAATTAGAATGACTGCATATTGATCTATGTTCATCAAATATCTGTGGCTGTTGTAGGGTTCAGCTCCGACAATTTCAGTGGATAATACCTCAGGTTGTCAATTATATTTGAGCAAGGATTCTCTGGAGGCTTCTATAACGACTGCCAAATCGAGCGAAATCAATGTGCTGGTGCCTGGTGCTGGGCCAGATGATGACTGGGTAGGTTTATAAGTTTCGCTTTACTATTACTCATTGCATTAAAATACTAAGCCTCGCGTCACAAGTCCAAAGTTCAGATTAGGTAGGTTAAATACTATTTTTGACCTTTTGCTCGTGAATATGCCCTATAAATCTCAAGCTATGATTAGTTTAATTGATTAATTACTCGTTTGTACCTCTTATATAAAATCCTTATAGCCCAATAGCAGATAAGCTATGTGCAACGTCTAGGATGGCCTAATAAGGAACTAACCATGTTGTTTAGGCATTTGTACTGAAGACTCACCCGACTAATGTTTTCAGTATATGATTGTCTCATAGAAACAGGCATTATTAAGTATGAAACTAAACATGTTGCTATTTGTTACCCTTTATTTTCCTTTCTGCTTTTGTTAAGAAACCCTGTATTTGTCTTTCCTGAATGGAAAGTTATTTGGGTATGGATTGTGTTAGCTCGACTGAAACCATAGCGGGAACTCACCAAGGCTGATTTATTGGGTTATTTTGCAGGGTGAGCATGCATTACCACAGCAGTTTGTTCATGTATACACAGATGGCCAGTTCATAACGACGCCAGTCTCCCACTCTGGAGGGTAATTTGGAAAAATCTTTCATTTGATTGCTGTCGTGGGTTTTTAAATTCATTTCTTTCTTCTCATCTCTTCCATATTATTTCCTTGGAAGGGTTCCGGTGTGGCTTTTCATTTTTCTCCTATTTGGTTCAAATGCTTGTCTGTATACGTTCTTATTCTGCTGGTCTTGCTATCTTTATCTGTTTCCTTTTCCATTTATTTTGTTCGACCAAACTGTTCAATTGTCGGGAATGATTTTTCGGTAGTAGTTGCGTTGAGATTCTCTTTCGGCTAGTGTTTTGCAATTGGGTTTGGGTCATTTGCATCAACTTCATTTTTGTAATGGAACGGCTGTGGATTATATGTTCTCTTCCTAGTGTATTGTCCAGTGTTCACGAATCTGAAATCGATGAAGTTTTTCCTACTCGAATTTTGTTAGAGCTCGAAACTGTTTCTCATATGGAGACATGTATGTATTCATGTTAGTAATGATTCCCACAAAGATTTTTGTGCACATACGGTGGACATACATTTTTGTGGGGCCTATATCGGGGTCCCATAAAATGATCTAAACCGCATCTTTTTTAAAATATTTTTTGGAGGGTTCCCGTAAAAAATCAATTCCATCGGATATCGGTAAGGGCTTTCTTAGCAATCGTAGGGCGAATCATTTTGTTTTGCCTTACGACTTCTGAGAAAGCTCCTATCGATATCCGTTAGAGCTGATTTTTTACAGAAACTCTCCAAAAAATATTTTAAAAAAGATAAGCGGTTCAGACCATTTTGTGAGATACCGATATGTGCCCTATAAAAATATATGTGCACAAAAATATGTGCAAGTAGCACTGTTGATTGTTTATGTATGTGTGGAAAGGCCTAAGAAAAACCATAAGACCCTGTTCCTTATAGGGTTTTGAATTTTGGATTCTAATCATTATTATATTTTTTTAATCATTGCTCTTTAAATTTTTTTAATGAGATCTATCAAACAAGATTCATATTGGTATGAAAATTATTTGCGTAAATATATGATTTTTGAACTTGAAATCATATTTCTTTTCTAAAAGTTTATTTTTTAAAGCAAAAATGATACTTACACAATAATCTAAACACAACATCAAATACAATTTCTCACATACATGTGGGCTCTACACACACTATTATGTCTGGGCTACACATGTATGTAAGAGGTTGTATAAGTTGTTGTGTTTAGATTATTGTGTGAATAACATTGTTGTTTTTAAAGAACCAAAACGGAGTACTTCTCCTATTTGATGACATCACTCAAGTATGGTCATTAGGATGAGGTGTGGATGATGGCAATTGGCAACTCGCAACCTCCTCTTTAATTGCAATTCGGTTCTTGATGCTTCGTATTATTAAATCGATTGAAAAATAGCACGAATTCGAAAAAAATACTATTAAATCTGGATGAAGGGAGTATATTTTTCTCCAATCATTACTTACATTTCTTCCTATCTTTTTCAAATTATTACCCCTACTTTTAATCATTATTCTATTTCTCTTTACACTCATTATTTACAAATTCAAAATCCAAAACGAACGGGTTCTAAAAAATTTTCAAATCCACTACATCAAGATCAATTTGAACCATTTTATCATGAACTTGTACTCTGTTCATTTTAGATCTCAAAATTAAAAGCGAACAGTCTAATAAAATTTTTTTTTATCTCTTACTCCACTCATTACTTTTAAAAATCTCTCTCAAAATTCAAACCAAACAGGATCAAACCACTGGATCATACTTCAACAACTCGAGTCTTGTCGTGAATTGGAGTTCAAAAGTTTTCATTGCATTTTCACACTAATGGCCCACGTATTACTTCTCCAATTTGATGACATCACTCGAGGTCATTAGGAGGTGTGGAAGATGGCAACTTGCAAGTTGCAACCTCCTTTTTAATTGCGATTAGTTCCTACTTCCTCCGTCCCATTTTCATTGTCCAATCTCGAAATACTACAAATTTAAGAAAACATAATGATTATCTTTTCAAAACTTCACATTTCCAATAATACCCCTGAGTGATTTTTAGGAGTTGATGGAAACTAATTTATGGAGCCCAAAAGGGACAAAAGTTTGCCCGCAATTTGACTTTTGCTGGTCATTCTCTGAATTGGAGTAAAAACTTGGATTGATATCCCAGTAAAAAAGTATACCAAATTTAAAATTCAAACTTCCCTCTTTCAAATGTCAAATTTGAGAGAAGGGTAAAATGGGAAAAATAAAGAATTTTGTATCCTTGTTTTTTCAAATGGACAATCTTTTTGGGACACAAAAAAAGGGAATTTTGGACAAAGAAAATGGGACGGAGGGAGATTATATAATCGATTGAAAAATGAAACGAATTTCAAAAAATGACTATTAAATTTAGTCAGATGGAGTATGTTTTTCTTCAATTATTACTCTTATTTTTCTCTCTATCTCTCTCAAATCATTACCTCTATTTTCAATTATTACTTTATTTCTCTCACATTCATTACCTACAAATCCAAAACCCAAAACGAATGGAATTTAAACGTGGGAGATCTTCATTTTCCATTTTCCACATGCTCCCTCTTTTCCATAATGTTTGTCCAGCCCGCAAAACGAGGATGTAAAAATAATATAATTTTTGCAAGGAAAATTTAAATTTTTTTAAAAGAATTCACTAGATATCGAAGAGTTTTTTTAATTTATAAATAAATTTTGAATTTTTTCTTAAAAGAAATGCATTATTTTTTAAATTCATTTCTTTCTTCCCATCTCTTCCATATTATTTCCTTGGAAGGGTTCAGGTGTTTCTTTTCATTTTTCTCCTATTTGGTTCAAATGCCTGTCTGTATACGTTCATATTCTGCTGGTCTTGCTATCTTTATCTATTGCCTTTTCCATTTATTTTGTTCGACCAAACTGTTCAATTGTCGGGAATGATTTTTCGGTAATCGTTGCGTTGAGATTCTCTTTCGGCTAGTGTTTTGCAAAAACCATTTGCACCAACTTAATTTTTGTAATGGAACGGCTGTGGATTATATGTTCTCTTTCTAGTGTATTGTCTGGTGTTCACGAAACTGAAATCGATGAAGTTTTTCCTACTCGAATTTTGTTAGAGCTTGAAACTGTTTCTCATATGGAGACATGTATGTATGTATTCGTGTTCAGTAATGATTTTTTTTTTTGTTTGATCCGCGTGTTCAGTAATGATTCCCACAAAGATTTTTGTGCACATACGGTGCACGTTCATCTTTATGGGGCTTATATCTGGGTCTTACAAAATGATTTAAATCGCTCATCTTTTTTAAAATATTTTTTCGAGGGTTTCCGTAAAAAATCAATTTCATCGGATATCGGTAAGGGTTTTTTAGAAATCGTAGGGTGAATCATTTTGTTTTGCCCTACGATTTCTGAGAAAGCTCTTGCTGCAACAACTCGAGTCTTGTCGTGAATTGGAGTTCAAAAGTCTTCATTGGATTTTCACACTAATGGCCCACGTATTTACTTCTCCAATTTGATGGGACGCGGGGCTTTGCTGTGTCATGAGGCACAATACCCCCGGACACGAGGGGCTGCTGTCCCCTTGGGACAGCAACGTGTTGATGTTCCGATTTTGGGATCCACCCGATTTCGTCCCGATAATCGGAATCGTTCACTTTGTAGAGCTCGTCGAGTAAAACAATTATGCAAAAAATAAGCTTAATTGGATATTATTAAGTGTCTGATCGGAGCCCATATAGCTCTCAGTTCATTGGTTACAGTTGATTTGATCCAGTGTTTCGGATCCATTCTTTTCAAGATAAAAAGGTTCCGATTAGGTACTTAATGATATCCAATTAAGCTGATTTTTTTCATAGCTGTTCTATTCGATAAGCTCTACAAAGTGAACGATTCCAATTATCAGAACGAGACCAGGGTAGGCCCCAAAATGTGGCACAACAGCACGCCCCCCTCCCTCCCAGTACCCCTACCCACACCCCAACAATACCATTTTGGAGGAAAAAAATCAAGAAGTTTCCTATTTGCAATCCTATTTAATTGCGACTAAGAGGTCATTAGGAGGTGTGAAAGATGGCAACTTGCACCCTCCTCTTTAATTGCGATTAGTTCCTATTCCTATTTGCAATCCTATTTAATTGCGATTAAGAGGTCATTAGGAGGTGTGAAAGATGGCAACTTGCAACCACCTCTTTAATTGCGATTAGTTCCTATTATATAATCGATTGAAAAATGAAATGAACTTCAAAAAATGACTATTAAATTCAGATAGAGGGAGTATATTTTTCTCCAATTATTACTCTTATTTTTCTCTCTATCTCTCTTAAATTATTACCTCTATTTTTAATTATTACTCTATTTCTGTCTACATTCATTATCTACAAATCCAAATCCAAAATTCCAAAACGAACGGGGTCTAAACGTGGGAGATCTTCATTTTCCATTTTCCACATGCTCCCTCTTTTCCATAATGTTTGTCCAGTCTGCAAAACAAGGATGTAAAAATAATACAATTTTTGCAAGAAAAATTTAAAATTTTTTAAAAGAATTCACTAGATATCGATTAGTTTTTTTAATTTATAAAAAAAATTTGAATTTTTTCTTAAAAGAAATGCATTATTTTTTAGTTCTCATTTTGCAGATCAGACAAACATTTTAGGACGAAGGTAGTAATATTTTGAAATGTGGAACCGTAGTCACATAATATTTTAAAATATTTTGCACTCGCACTCTCTGTTCTCAAATCGTACTCGTGCTCTCAATCTTCATTCTCGAAAATTATAGTCGTTTAATGTATGTTTTAAAGACGCTTTCTGTCTTGTACTTCCGCTATCGCTCCTGCACTTGGAAGGGGGACTTGGTTTTCCATTTTCCACGCGGCGTCGGTGGTGGTGGCTGAGGTCAACTAAAACCCTCCTACGGGTTACATCGTCTGGACCAATATAATTAAGCTTTGTGGGGCCCCTTCTATTTTTTTCTATGGCTGCTATTCATCAAGTATGATTAGAGTAGACTCTGAGGAGCTATCATCTCATTATTAGGAAAGGGAACAAAAGAAGCTATGATGAATAGACGAGGTTGGATGGTCCGATGAGATGATGTCCTTGTTGAAGTAAATTGTGACAAATTTTACTTGACAAATTAGTTTGTTAATCATAATGCGTTGATTATTGATGTGAAAAGTACTCTCTCTCTCTCCGTTTTTTTTTTAAACGAGAGGCAATTTCATTTTATAAACTCGAAGGCATTACAGAGATTTCATCACAATGGAAGAGTAAACATTCCACAACGGGCGGATAAGCACTCCGCATCGGGAGTGGAACAAAAATGAAACAAGCTATAAAAAACCCCACTCATTATTCAATCTTCTTCTAGAAGCTGAAAACGAAAAAAATCTATCGCCGAAGCTAAATCAAGTGTAGGCATGTAAAATTTCTAGCCTATCACAAATTGTCACGTATTACTAGGGCATACAAATTGGCCAATTAAATGTCGCCAAGTGCCTACAAGTTAAAGTCAAAGTTTCATGAACGGGCCAATCAAGTGATGCTAAATGTTCGTGGTCAAAGGTCAAAGACATGTAGATGGACCAATCGAATGGTGTCACGTGTCAAAATGACAAAATTGTTATTTTATCAAGTCCGGCCAATCAAATTGGGTTACTTGATGAATAATAATATATCTCTTTACATATAATTACCTTTTTTCTAAAATAAAAAGAAAGGAAAGGTAATTATTAAATTATTATTATTCCTTTTAAATTCAACAAAGGAAATAATTAGAAAGATCAATATGGAAGGTTAAAGTTGTCATTTCCATCCCACTCTATAAAAATAGAGGTGCTCCCTCTCATATTTTGATCATCAGGACATTGAAGCATACAAGCTCCAGAGCTCAGATAAAAGCCCTCAAGCCCTTTAGAAGTCTTCAAGTTTGCATCCAACAAAAAGGTTCTTCAGATCAAAACTTCAAAGCTCCGAAGAACATTTAAGTCAAATCCACATTAAATAAGACGATTCTTCAGATCAAAGCTTCAAAGCCTTGAAGATCGCTCAAGTCAAATCTCCATCATTAAATCCAAATTCTAGAACTCTAAAGATCAAAGCTGTGAAGGCCCTTCAGAAACTTTCAAATCCACATCAAGCTAGACGCTTTTCAGTTCAAAGCATCCAAACCCTGAAGAATGTTCAAGCCAAATCCACCAATCATCAGTCTCTTTTTACGAAATTGAAGAAGATCACAAATACCGATTTGAGTCAACATTTGCGAATCTGCATCTCCTTCAACCAAATTGAAGATTTCAAAGACCGATTTGAGATGAAGCTCTAAAGTCCTCAAGTCAATATCCACAAATCTGCCATCTTTTTCAACCAAATTGGAGAAGATCAAGCAATTCAACTTGAGAAGAAGCTTCAAAGCCCTCAAGTCAAAACCCGACAAAATCGCCGTCATCTTCACAAAGACCGCAGAAGATATCACCATTCAAATCGAGATTCGGCTGTCAAGCCCTCGTTTCAACAGTCGAAAAGAAGAATCAGAGGATTAATTTTCTTTAAAAATTGCATAAGAGATTGTAACCCTAAATTTCTCAAATTAATAAAATTGACTTACTCAGCATCTTTCTGTCTTTTTCGTAGACTCAAATTTTGCGTGACACACCAAGTTGCCAGAGAGCACGAAGGGTGACAAATCTAACATTGCATGATGCTTGGGGAAAGGAGATATAGGAGGAGGAGCGGCGTGGCCGTGTGGAGGAGGGGAGGGGAGGGGAGGGGATGGAGTGAGCAGCAATGGGGGAGGGGGTGGAAGATGCGCAACCCCCTCCCCCCAAAGCAAAAATCTAAGATCTATGAGAGAGAGAAATGGATGTGATATTTGACCTTAACTTTGATATGAAAGGTTTGGTTGATCATACAGAAGTATCCACCTCATTAAAATATCCACCTCATTAAAACATATTGTCACAAGAAAAATGGTGCCATTGTGCTCTTTATCTTATGATAAATATGATTCGATCTAGCATTTGTTGATGCTCTATCCTCCTGTTTTTTGTGCGGATGGTAAAAAAATCTCGACTAACAAATGAGCTGTGGGTTTTTCTTTACATCACATGAAGGTCAGATATTTATGCAATGATATTCCATTGGACGAAGGAAAAAGATATTTACGCAATGAGATAGAATTCTTGTAAATATGAATCTTGATTCATAGAAATGGATTAGATGACAATGAAAAAGTATCCATAATTTTAATTTAAGGACAAGGTATTACTGTATTGTGCTTTCCGATATCCTGGACTATAAATGAAGAAAGTACGATACTATGCGTAGAAATTGATTTGGGTCTCTAGGCCTGCTTGCCCTCTCTGATGCCTTTTTGCTTTGACTTGGGGGTATAGTTCCACATCAAAACGTCCATTTGGCTCATCGGTTTTTGAAGGTATAGGGGGGCCACTGTTTTGGTGGCATTCTAAAAATTTGTGCATGTATATTGTTAAAGATTAGGTCTGTCTCTAATCCTCCCCCGCCCAAATCTCCCAATGATTGGAGACTAGATATGTTCTGTTATTGTTTTTGTTGTAAGGACAAGGTATTCCTGTCACTTGAATATTTCTATTAAGACTTGATTATAAAAAATGGAAGTTACTTAAGACAACAATCAAAATAAGATTTTCCTTTTCTTAATGTTTAAGGAAGTACTCTTTTGAATGTTCCATGCCTTGAGTTGCACGGTTTGAATGTCTAGTTCCACGAGAAAGACTTTGAGTCAAGCAAACGAAAGTCATCTTTAGCTACTATCCCCTTTTCAATACAAACGTCCCAAACACGTCCCTATTGAAGTAGTGTTGGAGGGTGAGATGTTTTTTAGTCTTCATTTGGTCCCTTGTATTTTCTTTCTTTTTATCCTTTTGTTCCCACCAGGAGGTAGCTACGGAGAAGGAAAAAGAAACCAAGCAATTATGTACTTATGTCATTTTCTTCTAACTTTAATTTCTTATTGGTTTCCTTTTATTTGTTTTTACACTCATTGGGACCTGAATGAGGCATGAATCCACAACCTCGACAATTTTAAAAAAAGTTGGAAGAAATTCGTGTGAACAGAAGTTGGAAGCACCTTAAGAAAAAGAATTTAACACGAACAAAACAAACACGATGAGGCAATTTTTGCGTGAGGAGCTAGTGCAAATTTTGTATTACTATTAGTGTAGCTTTTTTGTTATTTCTTGATCGTTTGTTTTTAAACTACTTATTTTATCTAACGAATTTTTTTGCCCGCCACCAAAAAAAAAAAAAAAAAAACAAGAACACTAAGGCTTGTTCCGGAAAGAAAAATAATTACTTATTTTTAAGAAGGTAATTTCAAGCTCAAAAATCATGTACTTACGCAAATTATTTTTCTATCAATATGGACCTTATTTATAGATCTCATAGAGATCTTTAATACAGTATAAAAAAATTTGAAAATTTATTTTTCATTTACATTATTTTTGAGTTTGAAAATGTGGAATAAATACTTATTTTTGAAGAAGGTGTTTTAGAACGGAGACTAATTAAGACCATAACAATAGTTTTACCCAAACTCTCTTTACTTTCACTTACTTTTTTCTTTTTTCCGGGTACCGGAGGCGCAAGTAATAATCGGAGAGAAATCTTATTAAAAATCATGGAAAAAAAGAGGAGCGTGAGTTCGATTATTGGGCGTAGGCTAACTAGTTAGAAGGTGAAAGTCTATGGGGATAGTTTTACGGTCGTGTCCCTCTAGTTTCATCTCGTTTGGCTGTGGGACCTCCTATGTCGCGGTAAAAAAAGAAGAAGGGGAGGGGTGATTCTGGTTATTCACGTAGGTATAATGAGTTATGGCGGTTAAATGTCCAATTATTATCCCTTGATATATTCGATCAACATCTGCTCAATTCTCCCTCTCTCTCTCTCTCTCTCTCTCTCTCTCCTGCAAACACAACGAAGGTCTCTCTCTCTCTCTCTCTATCTCTCTCTCTCTCTCCTGCAAACACAACGAAGGTGCATGGATCGACACCACCTCGGGCCCACCCCACCAGCCCATCGATCGATCAAACCAAATAGTTGAAGGAACAGCCCCTTCCATTATTTTACTCGGAAAGTACCTACAGAAAGGCCAATTCTTACCGTTACACCTTCCCGTCCCTTTTTCATTTGCCTCCCCTTCATAACCACATACATAGCTTCGATTAATTGCTCCAACACAATCAGAATTCCCAGCCCTTCAACCATGGCAAAGACGTCGGTAAATACCTCAATCTTCATCTTCCTTTTCGTATCCCTCCAGTACTCCATTTACTCAGCAAGTAAGTCCAATCTCCTCTCTTCCCTAGCTAACGCTTCTGTTTCTCAATTTCTTTCACGTTTTGTTTCATTTCCGGAGTCTTTCTTTTCAGTTAAATTTTCTTCTAGTTTTATGTGATTTGTTGTTCGTGTGTGTTTTGCGATTTCGTGCGTAATTTCTGTTGAATCGGAGGTTCAATTAATCAACCAGGCTGAGTAGCTGGGTGTCGGTGGTTGATTTACTGTAAGGCGTAATTCTCTCACACAAGGCTTATCACGCCGGGAAAAAAAGAGGAAAAAATGCCCTGAGTCCGAGTGAAGCTGATTTGACTCGGACGGAATCGTGTTACGGATTGAGTATTGATTTGTGCTAATAAGGGAAAGCTTTTACGAAAAACAAGGCATCATGCCGGGAAAATGAATTTTAATCGACAAACGAAAAGAATTTTTATCGGCAACCACACCTCTTTTTCTTTTCCTTTTTCTTTTTTAATAAACATTATACTCCGTGGTGCCCCAAAGTCCTTTAACATCACACGTCTCCATGACTAAATATATGAATCGCACGTAAATGTATGACGGTGAAGACCGCTAAACTCCATGTAGCAGTGTGGTGTCCCAAGGGCGGACATTAATATTGCACACATACTCAATTATAGGAGTTTTTTGAAAAGCTCAATTATAGGAGTTTAAGTGTTAGGATTTGCACACGCTGCACCCCTGCACACACGAAAGCATTACTAATCTCTGCCCACACGCATAAGTGTATATGGACCGTACATATATGTGAAAGGTTATGATTGAATTGTTGTGTACCTAGACTTTTTTGTGTGTGTTACTAATCAACAATAACACCCATTTTTACATGTACATTTGCACCCATATTTACATAGGAGACACATACTAAACCACCAGTACATGCGATGTTCTATCACTTAAAATTCAAAAATTGTCTTTATTTAATTTTTTTTCGTATTTGTTGGTTTTGTGCAAAACTTTTGTCGGTTATTAATTCGTCTTGACGAAAAGAATTGCAAGAAGTGACTTTTCTTGCTAAAAAGTGGTTATTTCTCAAAATATTTGGGTAAAAAATTTACTTTTTCGATTCCTCTCGTCAAAACGAATCAATAACCTATAAAAGTTTTGCGCAAAACCAACAAATAAGAAAAAATTTCAAATAAGGATAAAATTTTCAGATTTAAATTAAGTTTAAGTTAAGACCAAAAGAACAGAGCCTTATGTGAGTATACGAGTACGAGATTAAATTCTTTCCACCGGCGGTGAAAAATCCCTCTTTTTCACTCTTTTTCACCATCATCTTTTTCGGTCCTACCGTGTGTTTATTATTGATCTGATTCATTCATCTTGTAGACCCCACATAGTAGTGTGTTCATGCAAAAAAATAAACTAGATCGGACATCGAAAGAATTATCAAAAATTGATTTTTGATTTTTGATTTGTAAAACAGGTAGTTTATCTTTATTATTATTGACAGAAATCAGATCATTCATTTTATAAACCAAAATCCAAATTTTGATATACCTTTCAATCAAGTTTATTTTTTGCATGGTAATACTATATTGCGTGTCTTAAAATAAGAACAATTCAGATCACAATAATACACACTCAATAGGACACATAATAAGTGACAGTGGAAAAGTGGGATTTTCCGGTGGATAGAATTTAATCTTCATGCGTACATGTACGTGTAGAAGGAGCGGCGTTGTAAAATGATTAATTATGCGGAAAATGTACTTGTCGGCATGTAAATTGCATTGAGCTGGCTTTTTAGCGGATTTTCTGTGGTGAAAATAATTGCCAAAAAGTCCGACATATTTGCTTTCTTAAATTAGCAACTATTAAAATTAAAAATTAAAAAACACTTGTATATTTTGATCACAAAAGTTAGTTAAATGAGTTCGGCCAAAAGATTTCACTCTTTTCAGTCCAAATTCTTCTTAAAATAGTATAGAAAAGCCTCTTTTTTAAGCCTTAGGGCCCGTTCCACTTTTAGAAAAAGTGGGTTTTTGAAAAGGAAGGTAAATTTCAAGCTCAAAAATCATGTGTTTATGTAAATAATTTTCCTTTCACTATGGATCTTGTTTGATAGATCTCATTGAGATCTTTAATACGATACAAAAAAAATTAAAAAATTATTTTTTATTTTCGTTATATTTGAATTTGAAATTTGGAAAAAAGGAAGTTTTGGAAAAAGAAGGGAGAGTGGAACGGTATCTAACAGCTCATGTTATCGAAAGAAAAGTCAAAAAAGCAAAAGAAAACCGAAGCCTGACAAGGACGTTGTTGGGCCACGTGCCTTGTAATAATGAGCAAACTTGTCCGAGTCAAAAACCCATCCTACTGTATCTGGATGAGTTGGGCCTCCATGGAACGGTAAGGTGCAATGGTATCTCAAGGTATCAAACGACACGCTACCACCAACGGGGAATATTCTAGCGGTCGTGAGATTTTTTACAAATTAATTTGGCAATTTTTATTTTAAAGTGCCTCAATTACTCGTATCGGTTGTAATGATTGTACATTATAAACAGACCGATGTATTACGAAATCGGCCTATACGCATGTGATTTGTCATCTCACTGTTATAATGGGATGTAATGGAATTGAAAAGCTCAAAAACCATTACGAAACTAACGATTGAGTATTGATCGTAACTGCCATAAATCAGAAACAGACTGATACGTGACGGGAATCACCTGATAAGCATGTGATTTTCCATCTTGTCGGTACACTGGAGTGTAACAGTATCGGACTCGTCAGTACAGTAATAATTTGCAAAAAATGTCCGAGTCAGCTGAGTCGGCTCAGTCGAAACCCATCTTCTGACTCTTTTGCAGACGCACAATCTTTCATCGGCGTCAACTACGGGCAAGTGGCCGACAACCTCCCACCGCCGTCGGCGACGGCGAAGCTCCTCCAGTCGACGGCGATCCAGAAAGTGAGACTTTACGGCGCCGACCCGGCGATGATCAAGGCTCTGGCGAACACCGGGATCGGGATAGTCATCGGCGCCGGAAACGGCGATATTCCGGCTCTGGCTTCCGACCCGAATTTCGCGGGTCAGTGGGTCGGGTCGAACGTGTTGGCTTACTACCCGGCTAGCCAGATCATCGTTGTTAACGTTGGTAACGAGGTCATGACATCAGGGGATCAGAACCTCATCTCGCAAATCTTGCCCGCCATGCAGAATGTCCAAAATGCCATCAATGCAGGTCCGTATTCTTTCAATTCTTAGGTTTTTTTTTTCTAGGAGGAAATTTTCTTTTGCCTTTTTTTTGGTAAATGGAGGAAATTTTATTTTCACCGTCTACGTACTTACTTTGTATCAGTGAACCAACAAATTAAGTCGTATTTTTTAATCCCCTTAATTTTATTATTTTTGTTTGTATTTGACAAGAAGATAACTGATGATGAATGAACAATGTCATATGATTCATTCCTAAGATAAAGACTAATCCAACAGTAAAAAGAATTAATTGAAAACTCTTTTTTTTTTTTTTAACTCTCTACATACATATTTTATATTGTTGAACCAACAACTTTAGTCGTAATGCTTGTAATCCCTTTATGTAGTTGTTGTATTTGACTCTAAGATAAATGACAGATGAACGATGTCATATGATCCATTCCTAAGATTTCAACTAATAGTAAAAAGAATTAATTGAATATACATTAATTTACTGAAGCATGTGGCAGTAAGCTATTGATTCAAAATGAACTGTTAATTTTTATTTTTCGTCTTTTCAAACATATCATGCAAATTGTTCACCATGTCTGGTAAATTCATCCATATTTCTGAACCTAATATTGCTACCTACAATGACTTTCAGCTTCCCTAGGTGGGAAGATCAAGGTCTCAACAGTCCATTCGATGGCTGTGTTGACTCAGTCTGACCCGCCCTCCTCGGGGGCTTTCGACCCGAGCTTTGGTGACACAATGAAAGCGATGCTGGCATTTCAAAGATCCACCGGTTCACCTTTTCTTATCAACCCATACCCTTTCTTTGCGTACCGAAGCGACCCGAGGCCTGAAACGTTGGCGTTTTGTCTTTTCCAACCCAACGCAGGACGAGTCGACTCAGGGTCTGGTATCAAGTACATGAACATGTTTGATGCTCAGGTTAGTTTGATTTGGCGCAAGTCAATTATGAAATACTCCGTATTGTGCTATTAGTACTGCTTATTACACACCACTCTTTGGCATTCACACTTGATAAAACAAATTGGTGGTGTAGACAACAAAAAAAGGAGTATATGACCTGTTGTCAAAATCATAGTGACAAGCTAGCAATTACTCCACTCAAGTATGACATTGACTTGTTTGGCAAACAAACAAAAGTGAATCTGGCAACAGGCTGTGTGGACAATAATCAAAGCTTGGAATTTTCTTCTGGTACCGTGGTTTTTAAAGACTTCATCTTTTTGAATATGGGACCATTGCAATTTGGAGGTGATCCTCCTTTTACCATTGTATACAATAATATAAGTACTGCTATTCAAATTCTAGTTGCTTTTACTGTATCTTCAAAGATTTTTTCATTTGAACATCTAACTTCAAAGATCATACCTACCTATTTGTAGAGTTCCCAAGATATTTTAATTGTAGAGTTCCCAAGATATTTTAATCGAATGGAATTCAGGTTGATGGACTTTAACCCTTTGATTCCTTGGACAAATTGAACATTTCTTAAATTCTTTTTTGTTTTTACTGAAGATCAAATGCGTTCAATTTTCATTGTCAAGCTGTATTGGTTAACCGTTACGGTAAGCCCTGTCAAATAGTAACCTTATGCTTGTACAATTACGTGGTTGGTACTTGAAACTTTTCTTACTTGAGTCCCATTGTTATTATTGGGATTTGTCCCACATCGGTTAATTATCTCCTCCAAAACTAGTATATGACTCTGGGCGGCCTCTCTACTCTTGACCAATTGGTTTGGAGTTGGATACTTTAACATGGTATCAAAGCTAGATTTTCGGAGGCTTTTCCCCTTTGTTTAATTGTGTCATAGTTGCACTCTGTTTCATTGTGATCCGTGTGTTATGGATCCTTTGTTTACCTCTCCACGTGCGAGTCGGGGGTCGCACGTGCGGGGAGTGTTGGGATTTGTCCCACATCGGTTAATTATCTCCTTCAAAACTAGTATATGAGCCTGGGGCGGCCTCTCTACTCTTGGCCAATTGGTTTGGAGTTGAATGCTTTAATAGCTACAATTTAATTGGTATTGGAATTTCGTTGTGAAGGTTGATGCCATACGAGCTGCCTTAAACGCTATGGGATTCAAGGACATAGAGATAGTGGTTGCAGAAACGGGGTGGCCATACAAGGGCGATCCCAACGAAGTGGGAACCAACATCGACAATGCAAGAGCCTACAACGGGAACTTGATAAACCACCTTAGATCAATGGTTGGCACCCCATTGATGCCTGGAAAATCCGTGGATACATATATCTTTGCTCTCTATGATGAGGATTTGAAGCCTGGACCCACCTCAGAACGGGCATTTGGACTTTTTAACCCTGATCTCTCCATGACTTATGATGTTGGTCTTTCCAAAAGTAGCCAGGTGAGAAGATTCCTAGTTTTTCCATTACTAGAGTTCAACGTTGTCTTTTGCTAATTTAAGTTGTTGGGCATAATTAAGAATGGTTGAATTGAAATGATGCGTGTGAATACTAGGAATTTAGTTTTGATTCTAATAATTTGATGGAGCAAGTTTAATAATGATCTTGGGATGTATAAAGTTTAACATCGAAGATTAGAGACTAATGACAAAAATTCTAAGCCTCCCAAGTTGTTTGATAGGAAGTAGCAGAAAAAGGCATACAATTGGGTTAGCCTTATTTGGATCCATGTAACTAAAAGGTGGACATGTTGAACATTGTCGGATGAGAGTTGCATGTATAAACGGATCAACCCAGTTAATTCATTCCACCCCTCTACATATGAAGATTATTACTAGAATTGTGGCAGTCTCTATGTATTAGTTCTTGCTACCAAGTAATTCTTTTCAGGGTAGCAGAAACTAATGTGTATGAATTATTGTCATACAAGGAATAACACGTTTCACATTTTGGAATCAGGCAGTGAGTTTATTGATGGGTCAACCCGTTTACTACATACACAAGTCTACATACCATAAAGAAAACGGCCCTTACGTTGAATGCACACTTGGCTGCACCCAACTGATTTGCTTTCTCTATTTGTGTTTAGTCTTTAGAAAGCCTCCCATTTCTGCCACTAATCAACTGACTCCATTGGTTTTCGATTTATATCAGAATACAACTCCTACTCCAGCACCAACTCCAGCGACTCCCACAACCCCAACTACTCCAGTGACTCCCACCACACCAACCACTCCGGGGGCTCCAGCACCAAAACAAGGAGGTTGGTGTGTTCCAAAGTCTGGTGTTGCCGATGCCCAACTGCAGGCTAATCTAGACTATGCCTGTGGCCAAGGCATCGACTGTAGTTTTATTCAACCTGGTGGCGCCTGTTTTGAACCAAACACTCTGGCGTCACATGCTGCTTTTGCAATGAATCTCTTATATCAAACTGCTGGCAGGAATCCCTGGAACTGCAATTTCTCTGAAACAGCAACTCTCACTTCCTCAAATCCTAGTAAGCTTTCTACAATCCTAGCTTCATTTTTTATTCTTTGAAAATATAAGGGATAATAACAAGAAAAGGAGGAGGCTGGACTTCATTCCTTCGTGTTGAGCATTCTTATGTAGAGATCTTTTGGTAGTTCACTTGAGTGCAATTTCAGCAGGAAAGCTGTATTTCTGATACCATTTGTAGCTCATTACCTTGAAGTTCTACTTTAAAACACCCTAGCGATTCTTGGACACGAATATGTTGTGGTTTTATTAGGGCTACACTATAGTGGCATTTCTGTCTTTTCATAACAGATGTAGACTTTTTTGCCCCGGCTTCTGCTTCCGGTTGTGGGGCAAAAACAAACGTACATTAGATGGTAATCTGAAGCTCTATTTTGATACTTTAACTAGGTTTTAGTTAATATTTTACCTGCAGTTTATGCTGTAACAAACAAACACAGAAAGTTTCTTGTGGGGATAGATTTAGGGATTCAGAAACAAAACTTCAAGGCAGAAAACTCATTCAGACATGGAATTGACACTTTTGGAATTAGGATTGCAAATTGTGGATTTTTTTGTTCCCCCAAAACCAGATCTATGTATTGAGGAACTCTGCACAAAACTTTATGGTCACGTAACGTTACACATAAAGCTGATACTGAATCGTCCTATTGAAGTTTGTAGGCAATCAGAAAAAAACTTGTCCTTTTGACTGCTTCCACTTTCTCCCAGGGAAAAAGGGGAGAAAAGAAGCCATGTCATGTATTTCGCCGTTCTTGTTGATCTCAATGGATTCCTTAATGCTTTGTAGGTTATAATGCTTGCAATTACCCAGGTGGGGGTACCTTAAGTGGCCGATTAGTGGCGCAGGGCAGTGGAAATAGCTCGACGTCGGGAGCACCTCCAAAGCGCCTATATTACGTTCTCACATTTATATGCGTTATTGTACATAATGTTGTTTCTATGCCTCAATTGTTGTAAAAATAATCATGTCTAGCCATTAGATAAATCATGTCGTGTAGTTCATTGGAGAAATAACTCCTCGCCTGGCTTCGGAAACGTTTATGTTTCCTCCTCTCTCTCGGATAACCGTAGTCATATGAGAATACATCTAGTGGCTGAAATGGGGACAACCGTAGTCATATGAGAATATATAAAGTGGCTGAAATGGCCAATGGGTCACAACCATTGCCTGAGTTTCACTTTTGCAGGTATGTGATTTTGATTAAAAAGAAGGATACTGGATAGCTTAGTCCAAAACAGAGCTCCCAATTGGCATGGCCCTTTCTCGGTAACTTGTTTTTAGAGAATCTGGATCAAGATCACTAAAGCCAGGTCGCAATTGAACAATCCCATTTTTTGCAGGTTTTTTTTTTTCTGGGTTATCTGAACAATCTACTCCAGCCTATATGGCTATATGAGAGGAGAAGGAAATGGGGATCACCCCTAATCTCCTTACATGAGATTCAAATTCGCGACCTTCATGAGGAAAAGCAGGGGAAAATGGGGGTGTTTGGCACGGATTCGCCCTGATTCTGGATTGGGTTGGAATATTTTGTGTTCGGTAGGGATTCGAAGAGCGAATTTTGAGAGAATGGATTCTCAAAATAAGCATATGGTGGTAAAATCTGATTATAAATTATGAAATTTTTTTTACTATTCTATCCGCAACCTTTTTATTTTTATTTTTAAAACTAAACTATATTCGCACTTGTTGAACAATCTTATATGGGAGTACTTGTCATCCACTCCACACCATAAAAGAACGTGTTGTTCCAAACGAGTGGTCCACAGTTCACAATCTACCAAATGCTTTCAAAGATTCTGATTATGAACTTTTCGTAGTTAAGACTCTACAATCTACAATTTAGTCTTTATAATCCACCAAAATAATATTTATCAAACACCCACAATGTAACTAGTGGCAAACATTATTTGCGCTTTTTTTCGCGTGAAAAAATTTAGTAAGAGTGAAGAAAAAGCTTGTGGTACACTAACGAATCTGGTAAATATATCTGAATTATCTCGAAAATCACGTAATTTTATGACGATCCCACATCCATGCTCCTATCTAGACTATCTAGTGTAGCTTCCCTCTTGTCCCATTCAGTTTTGGCTTTTTGTGAGTCCTTACTGAGCCTACAACAATGATCGAAACCGTTAACTTTTTAGAGCTTATTAAGAACATCAATCACGTCAAAAATCACATTAAACCTAATATCGTTTGATATGAATTTTAAATGCATTAAGTTTCAAATAAATGTGTTGGTGGTGGTTGCACACCTTTTTTTTAATAGTACAAGATTAATGCATTTTAAAATTATATCAAATGGTATCCAATTAATATGATTGTTGATGCGGTCGATGTTTTCATCATTTTTTAAAAATTGAACAGTTCCGATCATTCTCAAACCCCACAAATGGCCGAAACTGAACAAGACTGGACTGGAAGGAGGCTATACTAAACGGGAGCTCAGTCCCACATCCATTTGGTTCAACACTTTCACAACTGCTAGTACCACAAAGATCCAGAATTTTGTTGATTTGGATTCTACTGATCTGATCTTAATTGGGGTCCACTGCTGAGAGATTAGGCTTGAGTTCTTATACTTAAAGTCTAGTATTACAAACAAACATCCGTTGTCGTCCAGCGGTTAGGATATCTGGCTTTCACCCAGGAGACCCGGGTTCGATTCCCGGCAACGGAATTATCCATTTTTTTGCATCTCTTCAGTCTCTATTTGCGATCCAATCAAGTCTTGAACCAAACCAAACTAAATAAATCGAAATATAAGTTGTTAACCTGAACAAAGCAAATACATAGTTTTCACAGCTAATTCTTTTTTTTTTTTTTTTAAGGAATACATTAGAAACATTAGCAATTGAAATACCGGCAATTTGGGTCGCTACAGGTTCATTTAGTACCCGAATTGAATTTGAGCAAGTTTTTACCGGGTCGAGCCCCGAACAATGCACGAACAATTTGGTTCATTTCCAAGTCTACGATTACCTACGGATATCAAGTAAAAACAAACCCTTATCCTCCGTACTCCACCAAACTCAATTATTTTGGCTCCCTCCTGGACCCATGAGAAAGATTCAAACCGTTCATCTCGTAACTCTCGCATTCCTGAACATGTGTATGATGAGAGACCAACTTGGTTGGAAATGGGCAGATATATGAAAAATATCATTTATAGTGGACAGTAATATGATTTTGAGTTTAAGTCGTCAACTTTAAACGATTGATCGTATTGCTAATGATTTTCAGGCCTCATTTGGCTTTAAAAGTGGAATAGTAACTTTTTTTTGGTCTTTATTCTAAAAAAAATTGCATTTGTTAGTTTTGCGTAAAAATTTTATGACTTATTGATTCGTCTCAGCGAGAGAAATTGGAAAAGTAAAAAAATTTGATCGAAACTCAATTTTTTTCAAAAAGACAAGAATGAGTAAAAAAAGCTGACTTATTGACTTATTTTTGTTTTTATTTAAAAAATTATGAGTTTCGATCAAAAATTTTTACTTTTCTGATTCCCCTCATCGAGACGAATCAATAAGTCACAAAAGTTTGACGCAAAATAAACAAATGCAAGCAAAAAAAAATTGAATAAGGACAAAAAAATAAGTCGCTCAACTTTTTAATCAGAACCCACATCAATTCAGAAGATTTTACTCACACATTTCTATAAAATGCAAGAGCTACGGGATGAACAGTTTGAAACTTTTTTATGAGCTTGAAATGGAGCCAAAATAGTTGAGTTTGGTTGGGCATGGAGAGGAGCTTAACCAGCTCATGAGAGGGAAGGTCTCCACATTTGGGATTGTTTGGTCTAATAAGTCAAATGGTTTGTTTTTTTTTGTTCTTATTTAGTTTTTTTTTTTTTTTTTGCATTTGTCAGTTTTTCGTAAATTTTTTAAGAATTATTATTTTGTCATGACGAAAGGAATCTACAAAAGTAAAAAATTTCGATCGAAACCTTTTTTTTAATAAAGACAAAAATATGCTATTAAGCTAATTTTTTTCATCTTTATTCACAAAAAATTGGATTTCGATCGTAACTTTTTACTTTTTAAATTCCTCTTGTCATGACGAAACAATAATCTACCAAAAATTTAGGAAAAACCAACAAATGCAAATTTTTTTGAATAAATTTAAAAAAAGTCATTTGACTTATTATGCCAAACAACTTTATTTTTCATGTACTTATATCAGATTACTCTCGTTAAGAAGCTCATGTTTGAGGTTTTCATATAATTTCATTGCTGAGATTGGCCCCATTCCAAAACTTGATTTAAGTACTTATTTAAAAAAATAATAATTTCAAGCTAAAAAATAATGTATTTACGCAAATAATTTTCTTAGCAATATGGATCTTGTTTGATAGATCTTATCGAGATCTTTTATACGGTGCAAAAAAATAAAAAAAAATTTATTTA
>BPLS01024944.1:56117-66429 GCA_019656275.1 Rhododendron kiyosumense | reverse complement strand
GGGTAATGATTTGTCCGCAACTGATTAATCCCCAGGAGAGTCCGCCTCGACATTCAATGATGGTCTGCCCATCCCCGTTTCCCAACAAAGTTTAAACCCTCTTTCAATCAAGTCAACGATGGTCTAACGAGTCGTCCCACAACGATGACCCACCGTCTCAAGTCAACGATGGTTTAACGAGTCGTCCCACAACGATGACCCACTGTCTCAAGTCAACGATGGTTTAACGAGTCGTCCCACAACGATGACCCACCGTCTCAAGTCAACGATGGTTTAACGAGTCGTCCCACAACGATGATCCACCGTCTCAAATCAACGATGGTTTAACGAGTCGTCCCACAACGATGACCCACCGTCTCAAATCAACGATAGTTCGAAAATCAGAATATTCTTCGATAGGTCTTTCCATCTGTAACTGATTATTCCCCAGGAGAGTCTGCCTCGACTTGCCCCGAACAGATACCTCTACCTCATTCTAGCTTCAAATGCATCTTCCAGCAGCCTTATTGCTTTGTCTCGGATGGTCTTTGATAAGGAGATTGGCTCTGGTTCCCAACAGATGGAATTTAACCTACCTGACATGATCTACCCGTGGATGTTGGAGTTTTCTTTATACCGAGGACGGTTTGATCCCCATCAACGATGGTGTACCCGTCCAATTCTCAAATCAACGGCGATCCATCCGCCCAATTTCAAATCAACGGCGATCTATCCGTCCAAATTCAATCAACGACGATCTATCCGTCCAAATTCAATCAACGACGATCTATCCGTCCAAATTCAATTTCAACGGCGATCCGTCCGCCCAGTTCAATTTCAACGGCGATCCGTCCGCCCAGTTCAATTTCAACGGCGATCCGTCCGCCCACTTCAATTTCAACGGCGATCTATCCGTCCAAATTCAATCAACGACGATCTATCCGTCCAAATTCAATTTCAACGGCGATCCGTCCGCCCACTTCAATTTCAACGGCGATCCGTCCGCCCAGTTCTGTCCTTCGCAAGCAGTAATCTTTCTCAAGTGTCCTGTCTGGCAGAATTCACCGATCAGGTTCTTTACGATTCATGTCTTTGTCGACCAAGTGCGTTCTGTTTTGGATATCCTCGAGAGGGTGTCTAGAAAACCTTTGACGTTACTTGTACCCGATCGAACGGTACTCCAAGTGCCGTCAAAGGGGGGCTCCTGTAGACACCCTATTCTGGACTATCTGAATCAGCACGTTTGCGGTCTTTTTGTTACCCCAATGATGATAAGCGGTTGAGAACTCTCCGAGGTCGATGGAAGATCGTGAGCTTTGGGTGTTGGACCCTCCTCTTTCAAACCATTTCAAGCCTCTTCAAGCCCTTCAAGTCCAGGGCCAAATGAGCCTCAGCAAAGCCATACCTGGCTTACGCCACCTCTTCCTTGGCGTGCGCCAGGATTTTGCCACGTGTCGGACATCGACCGTTGACTGAGTTTGACCTGGCGCACGGCGGCTTATAGGTGGCGTACGGAGGGTCAAGGCCGGTCAAATCACCCTTTTTCCGTCACGTGCTTGAAACTTTGTAACTGCCCCAGTACACTGCAGAGCCCCCTGATCATTCCTCTGCAGGCCCGTCCCCCTCTCTCTCCTACACACCCCATCAAGGCAAGTCCCATGCATTAAATGCATGGGAGGCTACTCTCTTAACCCAACCAGCCCTTAACCCCAGCTGACTGCCCTCCTCTCAGTTCTCTCTCCACCATAAATACCCCCCTTGCATTCATTTGCAAGGGGTTAACAACATTAACTCTCCAAGTCCCTTACTCTCTCCTTCATTCTTGCTCCCTCATTGCAAGAAGAGAGATAGAGAAGTCTCACACACCCCTCTCCACTCACCAGCCAATACATACCCTCCATCTTCAACCCTCAAGGCTCACTCTCACTCTTCCATCTCTAGTGCCAAAGGTATACCACCTTTGCACTGCTTTCTGTTTTCAGCCCCTGAGGGGAACCAGAAGGGTTCTGGCTAGTAACTGATACTAGTCCAGGCCCCTCTCTGGTAAAATAAATCAGTCGTAGTGGACTATCTGTGGCGCACGCCAGCTATATCACGCCGTACGCCACCTGTGGTAGTACGAGCACGGTTGGCGTGGGGATCATGGAGTGTCCATTATGTCTTCATCTCCTTCATGTCGTCGCCATAGCATGTTAATAACCAGTTCGTTGTTTTCTGTACTTTAGAACTTTTAATGTAGCTTTCAATACTTGTACTGTCTTTGCTTTTTAAAGGCCTCTGGGTTACTTCTGGTCATGTTCCAGAGCCCGGATGATGTAAAGCCAAACCTTGGTCACAACACAAACCTGGCGTACGGCTCTCCAAGGGTGGCGTACGGCAAGCTTGTGACAGACCAGCGCTTGGTCCTTACATCATAGATCAATCCTGGCCTCTTTTTCCTCCCCACACTGTTTATGGGGTCTGCCTTGTTATTTTCATGCCTCTTAGGCATTTCTTATACCTGCCTGCCTGTAATTTGGATTCAAAGCTATGTTGATTGACTGCGTGGTTTGTCCTGGGTGTGCACTGGTCCATTCCAGAGCCCAGAGGGTTGAGAGTAGGAGCCGTGAGAAATCAGAAATGTGGTGTACGCCAGCTCAGAGGTGGCGTGCGCAGGGTTGCCTGGCGTGCAGTGGTTCTGCCATTGCGTGCCAGTATGTCACCTGCTCACGCACCCGACGAGCAGCGTACATCATCCCATTGAACTCCTCACAGTGCTTGTTCTCAATCTATGTTCTTACGTTTTAAATTCAATTCAAGCAAGCCATCATCCATAAACATTTTGTCACATAACTGCGAGCTGTTACAGTTTTCATCCCCATTAACTGTTCCCCCGCCCTAGTTGGCTAAAAATGATTAAATGAGAGAAAGATGCAAACGTTTTACAAAAATGCCCGAGTAGAGACCGATCTCCGGATTGGGCGAGAGGGGGTGCCATAAAACCCTTCCCCTCTCGTAACCTGGCTCCCGAACCTCAGATATCGAAGGTGACGACGGACCAGTCTAACGCCTTTTCAAATCAAATCAAATCCTTTTCAAATCAAAGCAAAACGTAGCAAGCGTTCTCGAGTTCGGTTCCTTGGGTGCCTCACCGCTAAAACCCGAGTGGCGACTCTGAATCGAAGCGTTTCGCCGCGCCGTATTTTCCAAAGAGGGCCGCAAACCAAAATCGGGCGATTTTCGGGGCGTGTGCCCACAAAGCTCGGCTCGTATACACCCCTATCTACCACCTAGACTACATTGGTGGGCATATTCACGATTGATGCTCAAATATCAGTACTTCTGCATCTGGGCTCGCTGCCACCTTGTATCCATTTCGTGATGAGAACGTACCAATCAGTGTTCCGTTAATATATTTTTTAGGCTACACATGAATCCAAGGATTACCCCAAGCCCTATTGCAAGATATTTGACAGAGTGAGATAAAGCACATAGTATGCTCTCGGGTCGGTTTTTTATAACCTTGTGTGAGCATTGGAAAAATTGGTTTTTTTATTCAATTAGACTTAACGAGCTTTATAACAGTTCAAACCTTGCCAAAATTGGAGTTCTAGAGCGTTCTGGACAAACCCGCAAAGTTTGAACAATTGTAGAGCCTTAATGCGCCGTAGGCGCAAAACCATGCTTCCCAGGCGCAATCCCTTGCGCCAGGGCGCATCTTAGGAATTTCAAAACCAATTAACCTTTGCGATGCCACAGACACTCCCGAACTCCGATTTGGACATGGATCGAACCGTTGAAAAGCTTATCTAGCCTAATTTTTAACCTAATGTGTTTTACTCCAAAAATATTTATACACCTAAAGATTTGTCAATTTTACCCTCAACAGGTCAAAAAGTAAGTTATTTTGAAAAAATCACTCAACCACACTAACTTTCAACCGGATTGAAACCTAATTTATATGGATAAAGGGGCATTAAAATTGGTAAAATAAGGTGAGATAGAAAAATAAAAATAATAAATTTTGGTTCATCGAAAGCTAGACGAAAGTAGACTAATTCTTAGATCGTCGGAGCCACTAAGGCGAAAACATGTTTTCGTGCCCTTCCACTGATTCTCTGTTCAATTTGGTATTCGAATTCCTAGTTCTAAAGCATTCATTCATTTCTTAAGAGCTCTTGAAACTACAATTTGAAACTTATATCTTAAGTCCGACTTATCTGGACACTTCAATTTGAAGCTTGACGTTGAGAAAGAGCTTTAGGAAGCAACTTCGACCAAAAACATGACTTGGCCTTTGAACTCAAAATAAAGGTTCAAAGGACATGGGATTAGGTCCCGTTTTTCCTTGTGACTAAGCAGGATAAGAATCTAAGTAGCAATTCTTTGGGTTTTGGACTTTCTGTCACCTAGACAACATTGGTGGGCATATTCACAATTGATGCTCAAATATCAGTACTTCTACATCTGGGCTCACTGCCACCTTGTATCCGTTTCGTGATGAGAACGTACCAATCAGTGTTCCGTTAATATATTTTTTAGGCTACTCATGAATCCAAGGATTACCTGAAGCCCTGTTGCAAGATATTTGACAGAGTGAGATAAAGCACATAATATGCTCTCGGGTTGGTTTTTTATAACCTTGTGTGAGCATTGGAAAAATTGGTTTTTTTTTTTTCAATTAGACTTAAAGAGCTTTTTAACGATTCAAACCTCGCCAAAATTGGAGTTCTAGAGTGTTCTGGAGTCTGGACAAACCCGCAAAGTTTGAACAATTGTAGAGCCTTAATGCGCCCCAGGAGCAAAACCATGCTCCCCAGGCGCAACCCCTTGCGCCAGGGCGCATCTTAGGAATTTCAAAACCAATTAAACTTTGCTATTTTGCCCCAGACACTCCCGAACTCTGATTTGGACATGGTTCGGACCGTTGAAAAGCTTATCTAGCCTAATTTCTAACCTAATGCGTTTTACTCCAAAAACAATGATAAGCACCCAATAATGCATATTCTTGGTGCTTAAGTCCTCTAGCATGTTGTGTTTATACATATATATTGTCATTTTTTTGCGATGTTGCGCGTTTGGTGTGTGTTTAGTATTTTCAGGTAAAACGTGCAGATAAGGCGTTTTTCAACGCCAAGGAATGCTCCGGATGCTTCCAAGTACCCGAAGACCCTATCGGCCCCTTAAAATCTTTATAAATATGGAAAAAATGACTTTCTGAAAAAGTTTCAATTTTCGAGATAAAAAATGGCGGTAATTGATCCTTGAATTTTTCTAAGAGTAACTACAAAGTTACAAGGCTTAATTGGATGAGTAAGGTCATGTTTTGAGCCATTTTTCCTTTAGAAAAATGTGCAGTTTTCCATTTTGTACTATAAGTGGGGGGTTGACATTTTGATTTAAATGGAATCTTGAAATTCTGGTAATTGCATTGTTTCCAAATGGGGGGTACTTTCTTATTTTCATTAAATAAATTAAAGTAAAGGAAAGGTAAAAGAAAGGTTTAAAATGTAGCCTTTACTTAAGTTTAGAGAATGAAAATAAGTGCTGAGAAGCTGTGAAGTTGCTGGGAGCTGTTTGTTGAAGCTGAAGCCAACCTGAAATCTACAGTTTTGAAGAATGTTATCGATAACATTCCATGTGTTATCGATAATATTGATCCCATTTTGGTCCAGAAGTTGTCCAGACCTGAGGGTATTAATAACATTTTGTTGGAGTTATCGATAACATACTTCTCCGGGGGATCATTTGAAGGATGTTATCGATACCTTTGCTCATGGTATCGATAACTTTAGTCTCCTGCAGATATTTTTACTGCTTTTTAGACTTTCCATTTATGGAATACTTGCCACTTTTGACAAGTTCAAGGATATTTTGGTAGAGGATGAGTTGCCTTGTATAAATAGGCCTCTCTCTCTCTCTCTCCCTCATATAGATAGAATATGTACATATTTATTGCTTTAAGTCTTTTTCTTCCTAGAACTCCATTTTCATTGCTTTCAAGCTTTTGTCTTTAATTCCTTAATAACTCAAGTAAGTATTTGTCGTTTGTTAATTTTCCGTTTATTAATATTGTAGCTACGGTTGAGATCCTTGCTAATATCAAGTTTATTTCCATTTCTAACGGGGAAGCATGTTTTCATTTTCTAGTATAATTTCTAGTCTTTTTCCTATGAGTAGTAGTCAATTGGTTTGGTCATGGGGTGAGATGAACCCTATGGATTAGTCGTTTAAACGGCTTCGCCTAAACTTTAGCTCGATTTCAAGGTTTTGAATGAATTAAACCCATGATTTCCTGCATTGATCATGGGGTCGGTGGCTTCTTTGACCAACAAGTCTATCGCCCTGTGTTATATGCTTGATAATCTTACGCGTGCGAACGATCTATTTTCATCTCTCACTTGCGTTAAATGAGTTCAGTTTGAATTAATGCTTTGAGTTGAGTTACAAGTAGTCTTCAGTTTTTAATTCTTCAAGTGGAATCCGGACGGTTTCGGTTCACTCATGAGTTAGATGAAGGAACCGTTTGACGGCTTAGTCGTGGGTAAATCAATCCCTTTTGACTTGACCGCTTCTAATATAGTTTAAATTTCAAGTTCAATTTCGTTAACCGAATCAATCACCAAAGTTGGCTGCTTGAAATCCTTGCTACGTACTTACCATCTATTCCAAATTCGCTAAAAAAAGACTTCTCTGTGGGAACGATCCCGGTCTTACCGGTTTTATATGCTATCAACGACCTATCCCTTTGCTCGGGTGCAAACCTTATTTGGAGGATAGGTTGGGGAGTAAGCAAACATTTATACACCAAAAGATTGGTCAATTTTACCCTCAACAGGTCGAAAAGTAAGTTATTTTGAAAAAATCATACAACCACATGTACACTAACTTTAAACCGGATTGAAACCTAATTTAAATGGATAAAGGGGCATTAAAATTGGTAAAATAAGGTGAGATAGAAAAATAAAAATAATAAATTTTGGTCCATCGAAAGCTAGACGAAAGTAGACCAATTCTTAGATCGTCGGAGCCACTAAGGTGAAAACATGTTTTCATGCCCTTCCACTGATTCTCTGTTCAATTTGGTACTCGAATTCCTAGTTCTAAAGCATTCGTTCATTTCTTAAGAGCTCCCGAAACTACAATTTGAAACTTATATCTTAAGTCTGACTTATCTAGACACTTCAATATGAAGCTTGACTTCGAGAAAGAGCTTTAGGAACCAACTTCGACCAAAAACCGGACTTGGCCATTGAACTCGAAATAAAGGTTCAAAAGACATGGGATTAGGTCCCGTTTTTCCTTGTGACTAAGCAGGATGAGAATCTAACTGGCAATTCTTTAGGTTTAGGACTTTCTGTCACCTAGAATACATTGGTGGGCATATTCATGATTGATGCTCAAATATCGGTATTTCTGCATCTGGGCTCGTGGCCACCTTGTATCCGTTTCGTGATGAGAATGTACCAATCAGTGTTTCGTTAATATATTGTTTAGGCTACACATGAATCCAAGGCTTACCCCAAGCCCTATTGCAAGATATTTGACCGAGTGAGATAAAGCACATAGTATGCTCTCGGGTTGGTTTTTTATAACCTTGTGTGAGCATTGGAAAAATTGGTTTTTTTATTCAATTAGACTTAACGAGCTTTTTAACAGTTCAAACCTTGCCAAAATTGGAGTTCTAGAGTGTTCTGGACAAACCCGCAAAGTTTGAACAAATGTAGAGTCTTAATGCGCCCCAGGCGCAATCCTTTGCGCCAGGGCGCATCTTAGGAATTTCAAAACCAATTAAACTTTGCAATTTTCCCACCGACAATCCCGAACTCCGATTTGGACATGGTTCAAACCATTGAAAAGCTTATCTAGCCTAATTTCAAACCTAATGTGTTTTACTCCAAGAACATTTATGCACCCAAAGATTGGTCAATTTTACCCTCAACAGGTCGAAAAGTAAGTTATTTTGAAAGAATCATTGAACCACACTAACTTTGAACCGGAATGAAACCTAATTTATATGGATACTGGGGTATTAAAATTGGTAAAATAAGGTGAGATAGAAAAATAAAAATAACAAATTTTGGTTCATCGAAAGCTAGACAAAAGTAGACCAATTCTTAGATTGTCGGAGCCACTAGGCAGAAAACATGTTTTCATACCCTTCCACTGATTCTCTGTTCAATTCGGTGCTCGAATTACTAGTTCTAAGGCATTCATTCATTTATTAAGAGTTCCCAAAACTACAATTTGAAACTTATATCTTAAGTCCGAACTTATCTAGACACTTCAATTTGAAGCTTGACTTCGAGAAAGAGCATTAGAAAGCAACTTCGAACAAAAACGTGAATTGGCCTTTGAACTTGAAAAAAAGTTTCAAAGGACTTGTGATTAGGTCCCGTTTTTCCTAGCGACTAAGCAGGACAAGAATCTTAGTAGCCATTTTCTAGGTTTTGGACTTTCTGTCACCTAGACTACATTGGTGAGCATATTCTCGATTGTAGCTGAAATATCGGTACTTTTACATATGGGCTCGCTGCCACCTTGTATCCGTTTCGTGACGAGAACGTACCGATCAGTGTTCCGTTTATATCTTTTTTTTGAGCTATACATGAATCCAAGGATTACCCCACGCCCAACTGCAAGATATTTGACAGACTGAGACAAAGCTCATAATATGCTTTCGGGTTGGTTTTTTATAACGTCGTGCATGTGAGCATTGGAAAAATTGGTTTTCTTTTAAATTAGACTTAAAGAACTTTTTCACGGTTCAAACCTCACCAAAATTAAAGTTCTAGAGTGTTCTGGACAATCCAGCAAAGTTTGAACTATTGTAGAACCTAAATGCGCCCCAGACGCAAAACCATGCTCCCCAGGCGCAATCCCATGCGCCAGGGCGCATCTTAGGAATTTCAAAACCAATTAAACTTTGCGATTTTTCCACAGACACTCCCGAACTCCGATTTGGACATGGTTCAAACCGTTAAAAAGCTTATCTAGCCTAATTTCAAACCTAATTTGTTTTACTCCAAGAACATTTATACACCTAAAGATTCGTCAATTTTACCCTCAACAGGTCGAAAAGTAAGTTAATTTGAAAAAATCATTGAACCACACTACCTTTGAACCGGACTGAAACCTAATTTATATGGATAAAGGGGTATTAAAATTGGTAAAATTCGGTGAGATAGAAAAATAAAAATAATAGATTTTGGTTCATCGAAAGCTAGACGAAACGAGACCAATTCTTAGATCGTCGGAGCCACTAAGGTGAAAACATATTTTCATACCATTCCACTGATTCTCTGTTCAATTCGGTACTCGAATTCCTAGTTCTAAGGCATTCGTTCATTTCTTAAGAGCTCCCGAAACTACAATTTGATACTTATATCTTAAGTCCAAACTTATCTAGACACTTCAATTTGAAGCTTGACTTCAAGAAAGAGCTTTAGGAAGCAACTTCGACGAGAACGTACCAATCAGTGTTCCATTTATATCTTTTTTAGGCTATACATGAATCCAAGGATTACCCAAAGCCCTGATGCAACATATATGACAGAGTGAGATAAAGCAGTCAATATGCTCTCGGATTTGTTTTTTATAAAATCGGGTACGCATTGGAGAAATTTGCTTTTTTTTTAAATTAGACTTAAAGAACTTTTTAACGGTTCAAACCTCGACAAAATTGGAGTTCTAGAGTGTCCAGGACAAACCCGCAAAGTTTAAACAATTGTAGAGCCTTAATGCGCCCCAGGTGCAATACCATGCTCCCCAGGCGCAATCCCTTCCGCCAGGCGCATTTTCGGAATTTCAAAACCAATTAAACTTTGCGATGCCACATACACTCACCATCTCCGATTTGGACATGGTTCGAACCGTTGAAAAGCTTATCTAGCCTAATTTCTAACCAAATGTGTTTTACTCCAAAAACATTTATACACCTAAAGATTTGTCAATTTTACCATCAACAGGTCGAAAAGTTAGTTATTTTGAAAAAAATCATTGAACCACACTTACTTTAAACCGGATTGAAACATAATTTGTATTGATAAAGAGGTATCCAAATTGGTAAAATATGGTGAGATAGAACCAAAAAAATAATAGATTTTGATTTATCCAAAGCTAGCCGAAAGTAGACCAATTCTATGATTGTCGTAGCCACTAAGTCTAAAACATGTTTTCATGCCCTTCCACTGATTCTCTGTTCCATTCGGTACTCGAATTCCTAGTTCTAAGGCATTCCTTCATTTCTTAAGAGCTCCCGAATCTACAATTTGAAACTTATATCTTAAGTCCGAACTGATCTAGACACTTGAATTTGAAGCTTGACTTCGAAAATGAGCATTAGGAAGCAACT
>BPLS01024944.1:34374-56107 GCA_019656275.1 Rhododendron kiyosumense | reverse complement strand
TCGAACAAAAACATGACTTGGCCTTTGAACTCGAAATAAAGGTTCAAAGGACATGGGATTAGGTCCCGTTTTTCTTAGTGACTAAGCAGGATAAGAATCCAAGCAGCCATTCTTTAGGCTTTGGGCTTTCTGTCACCAAGACTACATTGGTGAACATATTCACGATTGATGCTCAAATATCATTACTTCTGCATCTGGGCTTGCCGCCACCTTGCATCCGTTTCGTAATGAGAACGTACCAACCATTGTTCCGTTTATATCTTTTTTAGGCTATACATGAATCCAAGGATTACCCCAAGCCCTGCTGCAAGATATTTGACAGAGTGAGATAAAGCACTCAATATGCTCTCAAGTTTGTTTTTTATAAAATCGGGTGAGCATTGGAAAAAAAAAAAAATTTAAATTAGACTTAAAGAACTTTTTAACAGTTCAAACCTTGACAAAATTGGAGTTCTAGAGTGTCCGGGACAAACCCTCAAAGTTTGAACAATTGTAGAGCCTTAATGCGCCCCAGGCGCAATACCATGCTCCCCAAGCGCAATCCCTTGCGCCCGGGTGCATATTAGGAATTTCAAAACCAATTAAAATTTGGGATCTTGCCATAGACACTCCCGAACTCCGATTTAGACATGGTTCGAACCGTTGCTAAGCTTATCGTTCCTAATTTCTAAACTAATGTGTTTTACTCCAAATACATTTATACACCCAAAGATTTGTCAATTTTACCCTCGACAGGTCAAAAATTAAGTTATTTTGAGAAAATCATTGAACCACACTTACTTTAAACTAGATTGAAACCTAATTTATATGGATAAAGAGATATTCAAATTGGTAAAATATAGTGAGATAGAACCTTAAAAATAATAGATTTTGGTTTATTGAAAGCAAGACGAAAGTAGACCAATTCTAAGGTTGTCGGAGCCACTAAAGCTAAAACATGTTTTCATACCCGTCCACTGACCCTCTTTTCCATTCGGTACTGGAATTCCTAGTTCTAAGGCATTCATTCATTTCTTAAGAGCTCTCAAAATTACAATTTGAAACTTATATGTTAAGTCCGAACTGATCTAGACACTTAAACTTGAAGCTCGACTTTGAGAAAGAGGTTTAGGATGCAACATCGAACAAAAACATGACTTGGCCTTTGAACTCAAAATAAAGGTTCAAAGGACATGGGATTAGGTCCCTTTTTTTTAGTGACTAAGCAGGATAAGAATCCAAGCAGCAAATCTTTAGGTTTTGGACTTTCTGTCACCTAGACTACATTGGTGAGCATATTCACGATGGAAGCTCAAATATCAGTACTTCTGCATCTGGGCTTGCCGTCACCTTGCATCCATTTCGTGATGAGAACATATCAATCAGTGTTCCGTTTATATCTATTTTAGGCTATACAAGAATCCTAGGATTGCCCCAAGCCCTGGTGCAAGATATTTGACAGAGTGAGATAAAGCACCCAATATGCTCTCGGGTTTGTTTTTTATAAAATCAGGTGAGCAATGGAAAAATTGGTTTTTTTTTTTAAATTAGACTTAACAAACTTTTTAACGGTTCAAACCTTAACAAAATTTGAGTTCTAGACTGTCCGAGACAAACCGGCAAAGTTTGAACAATTGTAGTGCCTTAATGCGCCCCAGGCGCAATACCATGCTCCCCAGGCGCAATAAATTGCGCCCGGGCGCATCCAAGGAATTTCAAAACCAATTAAACTTTGCAATCTTGCCACCGACACTCCCAAACTCCGATTTGGACATGGTTCGAACCGTTGAAAAGCTTATCTTGCCTAATTTCTAACCTAATGAGTTTCACTCCAAAAACATTTATACACCCAAAGATTTGTCAATTTTACCCTCAACAGGTCGAAAAGTATGTTATTTTGAAAAAATCATTGAACCACACATACTTTAAACCGGATTTAAACTTAATATATATGGATATAGAGGTGTTCAAATTGCTTAAATACGGTGAGATAGAACCATAAAAATAATAGATTTTGGTTTATCGAAAGCTAGATGAAAGTAGACCAATTCTAAGATTGTTGGAGCCACTAAGGCTAAAACATGTTTTCATGCCCATCCACGGATTCTCTATTCCATTCGGTACTCGAATTCCTAGTTCTAAGGCATTCGTTCATTTCTTAAGAGCTCCAAAAACTACAATTTGAAACTTATATCTTAAGTCCGAACTGATCTAGACAGTTCAATTTGAAGCTCCACTTTGAGAAAGAGCTTTAGGATGCAACATCGAACAAAAACATGACTTGGCCTTTGAACTCGAAATAAAGGTTCAAAGGACATGGGATTACGTCCTGTTTTGCCTAGGGACCAAGCAGGATAAGAATCTAAGTAGCCATTCATTAGGTTTTGGACTTTCTGTCACCTAGACTACATTGGTGAGCATATTCACGATGGAAGCTCAAATATCAGTACTTCTGCATCTGGGCTTGCCGTCACCTTGCATCCATTTCGTGATGAGAACATATCAATCAGTGTTCCGTTTATATCTATTTTAGGCTATACAAGAATCCTAGGATTGCCCCAAGCCCTGGTGCAAGATATTTGACAGAGTGAGATAAAGCACCCAATATGCTCTCGGGTTTGTTTTTTATAAAATCAGGTGAGCAATGGAAAAATTGGTTTTTTTTTTTAAATTAGACTTAACAAACTTTTTAACGGTTCAAACCTTAACAAAATTTGAGTTCTAGACTGTCCGAGACAAACCGGCAAAGTTTGAACAATTGTAGTGCCTTAATGCGCCCCAGGCGCAATACCATGCTCCCCAGGCGCAATAAATTGCGCCCGGGCGCATCCAAGGAATTTCAAAACCAATTAAACTTTGCAATCTTGCCACCGACACTCCCAAACTCCGATTTGGACATGGTTCGAACCGTTGAAAAGCTTATCTTGCCTAATTTCTAACCTAATGAGTTTCACTCCAAAAACATTTATACACCCAAAGATTTGTCAATTTTACCCTCAACAGGTCGAAAAGTATGTTATTTTGAAAAAATCATTGAACCACACATACTTTAAACCGGATTTAAACTTAATATATATGGATATAGAGGTGTTCAAATTGCTTAAATACGGTGAGATAGAACCATAAAAATAATAGATTTTGGTTTATCGAAAGCTAGATGAAAGTAGACCAATTCTAAGATTGTTGGAGCCACTAAGGCTAAAACATGTTTTCATGCCCATCCACGGATTCTCTATTCCATTCGGTACTCGAATTCCTAGTTCTAAGGCATTCGTTCATTTCTTAAGAGCTCCCGAAACTACAATTTGAAACTTATATATTAAGTCCGAACTTATCTAGACACTTCAATTTGAAGCTTGACTTCAAGAAAGAGCTTTAGGAAGCAACTTGGAACAAAAACATGAATTGGCCTTTGAACTTGAAATAAAGTTTCAAAGGACAGGGGATTAGGTCCCTTTTTCCTAGTGACTAAGTAGCATAAGAATCTAAGTAGCCATTCTTTTGGTTTTGGACTTTCTGTCACCAAGACTATATTGGTGAGCATATTCACGATTGTTGCTGAAATATCAATACTTCTGCATCAGGGCTCGCCGCCACCTTGTATCCGTTTCGTGATGAGAATGTACCAATCGGTGTTCCGTTTATATCTTTTTTAGGCTATACATGAATCCAAGGATTACCCCAAGCCCTGCTGCAAGATATTTGACAGAGTGAGATAAAGCACTCAATATGCTCTCAAGTTTGTTTTTTATAAAATCGGGTGAGCATTGGAAAAAAAAAAAAATTTAAATTAGACTTAAAGAACTTTTTAACAGTTCAAACCTTGACAAAATTGGAGTTCTAGAGTGTCCGGGACAAACCCTCAAAGTTTGAACAATTGTAGAGCCTTAATGCGCCCCAGGCGCAATACCCTGCTCCCCAGGCGCAATCCCTTGCGCCCTGGCGCATCTAAAGAATTTCGAAACTAATTAAACTTTGTGATCTTGCCACAGACACTCCCGAAGTCCGATTTGGACATGGTTCGAACCATTGAAATGCTTGTCTAGCCTAATTTCTAACCTAATGTGTTTTACTCCAAAAACATTTATACGACAAACGATATGTCAATTTTACCCTTAACAAGTTGAAAAGTATGTTATTTTGAAAAAATCATTGAACCACACTTACTTAAACCGGATTGAAACCTAATTTATATGGATAAAGAGGTATTCAAATTGGTAAAATAAGGTGAGATTGAACCATAAAAATAATAGATTTTGGTTAATCGAAAGCTAGACGAAAGTAGACCAATTCAAAGATTGTTGGAGCTGCTAAGGCTAAAACATGTTCTCGAGACAAATAGACAAAAAATTCAAAACTCTTGTACTCGATAGAATCATTAAGCATCACGAGACAGACAAATGCTACGAGCATCAAAATCATCAAGAAACTTGCACGAGCAAGACATCTTGTTACAATCACTGATAACACTGGTGAGGAAGAAATCAAATCGCGGTTGGAAATTGCCATAGATTAAGAAGGGTAATTCATACATAGAAAGGATGAAAATATAACCACAAAAAGTGGACGGAATGTATACTACTCGCGGGTGACAAATTCCTTTTAAGCCAAAACGTGTAGGTTTATTGCATTTCAATAAGCCAATAATCTGATTGAACTTTTTTATGCCAAACCTGGCCTTAACAGTGACAAAGAACAAGATAATCAAATTTAAGTCCAGAACAAGGGCAACTTATTTTGTGCTCCAGGAGCTGCCTCTTAAAAGTGTAAGATGGAGGAGCATGACTCGTGGAGGAGCAGCCTCTCACGAACGTGCGGGGGTGTGGATGCACAAAGTTGAATCTAAAGGGGTGTATTCACATATGGCCCAAATCGCAGGGGGTACAAGTGGACTTCACGCAAGAAAAAACTGAGATTGTAAATAACTCTTTCCAATTCTTCGTCAAGAGTCAAGACCAAAATTTACTTCTTTCTCATATTTGATCTTAAAGTACCTTTTTCCTTGACTTTAACACTTTTTCTCCTTTGCAAAAAATTAACTTGAGAGTGTAAATTACGGTGTTGTCAATTGAAATTATCTCTCTCTTCCGATTAGTTTGATTAGTAATAAACACATGTTTCGAAAAGTGGATTTCGAGTACTCCATATAAACTTTTGTCTTAGCAGCCAATAGTAATTCGATGCGGCCAAGAGCAATTCGTAACAACCTCAAGTGCAATTTAATGTGGCCAAGAGTAATTCGATGCGGCCAAGAGTAATTCGATGCGGCCAAGTAGAATTCGATACGGCAAAAGCAATTCGATGCGGCCAAGAGCAATTCGTAGCAAACAAGTGCAAGTCAATTCGGCCAAGATTAATTCGTAGTGGCCCAGTGCAATTTTATGTGACCAAGTGTAATTTGATGCAGCCGAGAGTAACTTGTAGCGCCCCAGTGCAATTCGATGCGGCTAAGTGCAATTCGACGCGGCCAAGTATAATTCCATACTTGCGTTTATGGATCTTAGCATCCGTTTATTCACGTTTGTTTTTGGGAGACGATAAACTGTTCTTCACGGCATGCACACCGAGGTTTAGGATGTCTGACGAGGTCGGCGTCTTCAGTATGGTTCTTAGATCCTCTCTCTTTCCCTCTCCCCTCTGTTTTTTTCTAGCACCCTCCTCTAGCCTTTTGCGTTTTCTTCTTGTTTTGCTGTTTTATTTTTGGCAGTCCCCTCCAGATTGTGTTTCATCCGTGCTTTGGATCCATTATCGGTCTTTCTCTTGAGTTTTCCAGTTCTTGGCCTAACAACTAGGGGGATTTGGTGGTCTGGACATGGCTGGTGTCGGTCTCCCACCAGTTGCATTGTTGGATGCATCGGTCATCGCCTAACGACTCGGTGAGCTTCCGCGGCAGATGGGTGGTATGCGGATGGTGCCTTTTCTCGTGGTGGCCAATGGTGGTGCGGTGGTTTTATTTGGCAAAGTGCTATTCGGGTTGTTTGGTGGTTCTATTGGTGGTCTAGTCGCCGGAGGTGGGGCAGCGCTGCAATGAAGAACCTCAAAAGTCTTGGGTAGGTTTTGGGTATTCTTTGGTTGGATCTTGCCCACTTTGGCAGGTTAGATGGTGGGTTATTGGGCATTTATATTTTGATCTGGCATTTGAAAGCCTTTGTATTTGGTTGATTTGTATTGTAGTATCTGGGCTTTGAGGCCTTTTGGTGTTTGGTCATTGTGCCCTCTTGCTGTTGGGCTCTGCCCTTTAATCCAATTTTGGTTGGATTCCCCTCCCCATTTTCTGATCTTGATGTTACCTTGTCAAGTTTCCTAATAAATGATTACTTTTGCCGATCAAAAAAACTATATCAATTAGCAATTAAGTGTCTAAAATGATGCTATATAACAGCTATGAAGGAAATTGACTCTAAAACATTTAATTCCAATCTCAAAATACATAACACAACTGAAAGAATATCCATAAGTGACCAACACAACCTAAAGTAGCCAATCAAACAAAAAGGGGAACTATAGTAAACATGTAATAGTACGTACCCCCTCTGGAAAACAAAAAGGGGGACCTCATTGAATTGTACTTGACCGCGTCAAATTATATTTGGCTACTACGAATTGTTGTTGGCCGCTACGAATTGGACTTGGCCGCGTCGAACTAACTTGGCCACATCAAATAGCACTTGGCCGCGTAAAATTGCACTTGGCCGCAATTCAACGCGGCCAAGTGCAATTTCATGCAGCCAAGTGCAGTTACACGTGGCCAAGTGTAATTCCATGCAGCTAAGTGCAATTCAATTCGGCCAAGTGCATTTCGATGAGGTCAAAAGGAATTCGATGTGACCAAGTGCAATTTGTAGTGGCCCCAAGTGCAATTCAATGCCAAGGAGCGACAAAGAAGCCATGGCATTTGATGCCAAGGAGCTCCAGCGCCAAAAGCACAAGAAATGGCTACTCTACGGTATAGCCTTCGTCGTTTTCTAGACTGGAATCATACTTCTCTTCTCCATGACGGTCATGAAGGTCCGAAATCCCAAGTTCTGGGTCAGATCCGCCACCTTCGACACGTTCAATATCCCAACCACCAACACTTCCTTCAATCTTAAAACCAACTTCGCACTGGGGATAAAGAACACCAATTTTGGCCCCTACAAGTACAACAACAGCACAATCTATTTCTACTACGGCGAAGCTAAGGTTGGGAGTGCCCTCACTCAATGGTATGGCATCTAGACAAAAGCGGGATGGCGCGGAACTTTCTTCGCTTTCGGGAGAGAATATCACTATAAAAGAATAGGCTTTTGCAACTAATGGTGCGTAGCGCTTTTCATTTTTATCTTTTTCTTTATAATAGGCTGCGCACCTAAATAGAAAGGCTAAGCTGCTGATATCGTAGTAAAGGTAAAGTAGCCAAGCTAAGAGAAATCAGATTCTACTAGTAGATATTTAATCTCTCTCTCTCTCTCTTTTATGTATGGAATGCAATAAAATTTCGATTCTTTCAATTCATTAGTCTCGACCAGATACTATTTGCATTGATTTTGGGATTACGTGTAGGCTTGTTGCATTTCAATAAGCCATTAATCTGACTGAATTATTATTGGCCAAACCTGGCCTTAACGACAACGAACGAGGTAAAAAAAAAAACCTAATCAAAGTCAAGTCCAAAACTAAGGCAAATTATTTTGTGCTCTAGGAGCAGCCTCTCAAAAGTGTAAGATGGAGGAGCATGGCTCGTGCAGGAGCAGCTTTGCACAGCTTTTCACAAATGTGCGGATGCACAAAACTGAATCTGAAAGGATTAATCCGCACATAGCCCAAATTATAGGGGTATAGGTGGACTTTTCCCAAGAAAAAACTGATAACGTAAATAACTCTTCTCCAATCCTTTGTCACAAAAATATTCCTGTCACAAACGATTTATTGCTGGTATCATCACATAAGAAAAAGAACATGTTCCTAAGATAGCGTCGGAATAATCCAATATGTTTAGTAAATTAAGTACCTTTTTCCTCGACTTTAACACATGTTCTCCTTTGGAAAAATCAACTTGAGAATGTAAATTAGGGTCGGATCCTGTCCAGTCATTACCTACTCATTTCGTCCATTTTTTCATCTAGCCCAAATTTCTTCGGGGTGTTTTGGATAGGACAGGATTGGATCCGTCCCCATGTAAATTAGGGCGTTGTCAATTGAAATTATATTTCTCTGCCTATCAGTTTGGTTTGTAATAAACACATATATTTCAAAAACTGGATTTCATATGTAAATTTTTGTTTTCACGAAGTTACTTCGAGCCGAACTCCGACCAACTCAAGCTTTGCTTATTTACCAAATGAGCCTAAATCCTTGCTCGGGCTCATTTGTCATTGCAACGAATTTAACTTGTTAACCCTAACCAAACCTCAAAAAGATGATAAGGAGCGGTCCCGTGTGTTTGCCACCCCATCAACTATATCAAGTCTCTAAAACGATCCTATATAACAGCAATGATCAAGGTAATTGACTCCGAAAAATTCAATGCCAATCTCAAAATCCATAACACAACTGAAAGAATATCCATAAGAGACCAACATATAGTGGCCAATCAAACAAAAAAAGGGCGACTATTGTAAACATGTAATAGTACATACCCCTCTGGAAAACAAATTAAAAACATGTAATCGATGTATAAAATCAAAAAAATTTAACACCAGCGTCAGTTGCACTGGACATTCAGGAGTTTTCTTGTCGCGATATTGACATCCATGGTGCATGCAATCCAAAATAGTAGCTTTCTTCTTCTTGAAAATGAACATGAGGTCCACTTTTCCATTCAAAGTCGATTGGCAAGTCAGAGGCAAAATCCCTGAATTCAAGTCACTACCCAACTCGGTATTCCCAGCTTGGTAGTTAACCAGGTTTACCACAACAATTATGTTTTTTTGGATCGGAGAAAGGCTTTTGAATTTGGGATTTTAGCACTCCCAACTGGCGTACCCTTATAGAAGAAATTGACATTGGAGTTTTCGTATTTATAAGGGCCAAAATTTGTGGTCTTGACCCCAAGTACAATGTTCATCGTTATGTTGAACGAAGGGGTGGTTGTTTGGACATCGGAAGCACCGAACGTGGCAGAACTAACCCGGAATTGAGGAGTCTGAACTTTCATAACCGTCATTGTGAAGAGTATGATGATTCCGGTTTGGAAAATGACAAAGGCCACGCCATATAACAACCATTTCTTACATTTCTCTGGCTTCGGAGCTCGAATGAGGTTGCTTTGCCCGCTCTTGGTCGCTCCGGTCGCTCCGGTAATAACCGTTGGCGGGTGCCAAGGCATACCCTGCTTTGTATTCCACTGCCATAGGAATTTTTTTTGTTTTTGAATTTTCAGATGGAAATTTAACTTCTTGTTTTAATTGGAAGAGGAGTGGGGTTTTATCTGGGGAAATGGCTTGGGGGAAATATTTTAGAGGATACTATGTATAAAGAATTTTTACTTATAAATTATCTGGAATGCACTTGTAGAGGGTATTTATGACCGGGTGATTTTCAGGTAAAGCTTTTTTATACGTAGCACTTTTTAATATTTTATGGTTGCCAAAAGCATCTGAACGGTTTGACGCTTGAGTTTTGAGAATAGTTTTGTTTACGAACTACTCTTGGCCGGATCGAATTGTACTTGGCCACGTCAAATTATATTTGGCCGCTACAAATTTCTATTGGCCGCTATGAATTGCAGTTGACCGCTACGAATTGGACTTGGCCGCGTCGAACTGACTTGGCCGCGTCGAATTGCACTTGGCCGCATGGATTTGCACTTGGCCGCGTCAAATTGAAATTGGCCGCAATTCGACGCGGCCAAGTGCAACTTCATGCGGCCAAGAGCAGTTTCACGCGGCTAAGTGCAATTCAACGCGGCCAAGTTCAATTCGACGCGGCCAAGTGTAATTCCATGTGACCAAGTGCAATTCGATTTGGCCAAGTGCATTTCGTTGCAGCCAAAAGGAATTCGATGTGACCAAGTGCAATTCGTAGTGGCCCCAAGTGCAATTCGATGCCAATGAGCGACAAAGAAGCCATGGCATTTGATACCAAGGAGCTCCATCGCCAGAAGCACAAGAAATGGCTACTCTACGGTATAGCCTTCGTCGTTTTCCAGACTGGAATCATACTCCTCTTCTCCATGACGGTCATGAAGGTCCGAAATCCCAAGTTCCAGGTCAGATCCGCCACCTCCGACACGTTCGATATCCCAACCACCAACACTTCCTTCAATCTTAAAACCAACTTCGCACTTGGGATAAAGAACACCAATTTTGGCCCCTACAAGTACGACAACTGTACAATCTATTTCTACTACGGTGAAGCTAAGGTTGGGTGTGTGGTTATTCTCAAATCAAAAGCCCAATTCCGAAGGACCAAAAAGTTTACCGTTACAGTGGACCTTGCTTCGACCGATCTAGTTGGAAAGACGCAACTGGCACATTATCTAAGCTCAGGAATTGTGCCTTCGAGCTGCCGATCGAAATTGACCGGGAAAGTGGAGTTGATGTTGATTTTAAAGAAGAAGAAGGCTGTTGACATGAATTGTACAATGGAAGTTGAAAATTCCTTTTTCGCTATCTAAAAACTTAATCAAGCAAAATAAAAGGAATTAAAAAGCAATAAATGATGAACAGTACCGAACACAAGATATACGTGGAAAACCCCTTAAAAAGGGTAAAAACCACGGGAGGAAATCAAACCACTAAAAATAATCATTGTGCAGTTACAAAACGATCTTAACTAAAACAACCGTGAATCCTCACCGACTGACAGAAGATCGAGTTGCCGAATCCACGTACACCGCGCCAAGTGGTTAATTGCCGCACGCCTTGAATCCACAAGTCCTCCGATATACTTCCAGAATCCACCGGAAGAATATTTCAAGTAGTTGAAATAATGTTGAAAAGAACTCTTGGAGTTTTTCAGAAAGATTGATGATCACCGGATCATGTGTTACTCCAAGAGATAATCTCCACTCTCCTTTCAGTATTGTCTCAGTGTTGAAGGCAGAGGGAATCAGCTCTCCTATTTTTCCACACACAAAACCCAAAAGAGCCATCTATAAATAGTTGAATAAAATCTACCAAGTTGCTCAACCACACGTGAAGGTTTGTCCGGAGTTGCTCGAGCAACCAACAACGTTGCATGTGCCCACGATTTTCTAATGCTGCTTCCGTTGATCCCCTTTCCATAAAGTCCCCCATAATGACGAAATTCCAATGATTTCCTTCCAATGCATTTCCTTATCAATCTGGTGATTGCACAAAATGGTCTTGACACCTTGATTTCATTATGCTCTAATTGCCTTAATATTCTCTACTTCTCAATAACACAATATACTTCCTAAAACAAATGCTCTTGAAAGGAAACACAATAAATTACAACAAAACCAACGAGCTACAAATCAAAAGAGATTTTTGTCATGTGATTTGCCAAAATATGGACCTTACAGAAGTGAATACCGCAACGTAGTCCCTCCAGATATCAGTTGCAAGTAGATAGAACACAGTCATCACCAGTTGGGCAGAATGAGAAAAATTAGAGTGTGTGTTTGATTGTTCCTCAGAGGGGTTTAGTTTGACATTTGCTACTAATGTTGGGAGTGCGGTTATTCTCAAAAACTGGATTTCATATATAAATTTTTGTTTTCACTAAGTTACTTCAAGCCGAACTCCGACCAACTCAACCTTTGCTTATTTACCGAATGAGCCTAAATCCTTGCTCGGGCTCATTTGTCAATGCAACAAATTTAACTTGTTAACCCTAACCAAACCTCAAAAAGATGATAAGGAGCGGTCCCATGGAGTTTTCTTGTCGCGATATTGACGTCCATGGTGCAATCCAAATTAGTAGCTTTCTTCTTCTTGAAAATGAACATGAGGTCCACCTTTCCGTTCAAAGTCGATTGGCAAGTCAAAGGCAAAATCCCTGAATTTAAGTCACTACCCAGCTCGGTATTCCCAGCTTGGTAGTTAACCAGGTTTACCACAAGAATTATGTTTTTGGTGGATCGGAGAAAGGCTTTTGAATTTGGGATTTTAGAACTCCCAACTGGCGTACCCTTATAGAAGAAATTGATAGTGGAGTTTTCATATTTATAAGGGCCAAAATTTGTGTTCTTGACCCCAAGTGCAGTGTTCATTGTTATGTTGAATGAAGGGGTGGTTGTTTGGACATTGGAAGCGCCGAACGTGGCAGAACTAAACTGGAATTGAGGAGTTCAGACTTTCATAACCGTCATTGTGAAGAGTACGAAGATTCTAGTTTGGAAAATGACAAAGGCCACGCTGTATAACAACCATTTCTTACATTTTTGGCTTCGGAGCTAGGATGAGGTTGTTTTGCCCACCTCTTGGTTGCTCCAAAAAAAACCGTTGGCAGGTGCCAAGGGATACCCTGCTTTGTATTCCTCTGCCATAGGACTTGTTTTGGGAAATTGGTTTTTGTTTTGCTGGTTGAATTGAGAGAGTAGTGAAGGGAATTCGGATTACTCTTTTTTTTGTGAATGTGAAGGAAATGTTGGTTGTGGTACTGACAAGGGTTTGGGAGCAGTGGTTTATATATACAGGGAAATTTTCAGATGGAAATTAAACATCTTGTTTGAATTGGAAGGGAAGTGGGGTTTAATCTGGGGAAATGGCTTGGGGGAAATATTTTATGGTTGCCAAAAGCGTCTGAACTGAACCGTTTGAAGCTTGAGTTTTGTTTAGGGACCGATGGACTGGTTTCAATATCTATATTCATCAAAAGCATATTTATATCTTAAGTACGACTATCCTTACCGCTCTATTTTACCTTTTTGTTTTACCGTTCGATCAATTTTACCGTCTTTCTCGACAATCAATAGTTGAGATATAATATGTTTTTAAACTTTGACCGATAATAGTTTGTTTTTAATCTGAACCGTCCAAAACACTTTTGAACCGTGAGTATGAGAGCGGTAAGGGTAGATTGTTGGTTATATCTTTATTTGTTTTTTCTTTGTCAATATTGTATACATGAGTGAGAATTAGTAAAAAATTAATAATTTAACAATCAAAGGGGTTCAATGTTTTTCCATGAACTCAAATTCCAGACCTCTCCTCTGAAAGCCAAAAGGTATAATTAGATGGACTAAGTGCCACGTCTCTTTAGTTAATTATAATATTCATGGAACCTTCTATGCTGAGTTTTGTTATTTCAATTGTAAAAATGGTGTGGGTTCGAGTTGTTAATTCTTTTATATTTAATTGAATCACGTACGTGGACAATTGTATATATATATTAGATTTCTCAGTACTCTCTTTGACTTGGTCTATTCACCATAAACAAGACAGAAGAGACCATCGCTTTGTTTGGAATCTTTTACTCCATGGAGTATTATTTTGATACTCGCTCTGTTTCAAATTGAAAGTCCCTTTTGGAGATTCCAACTATTTAAGGAGACGTGTAATGATTACATCTATAATGCCTTTATTTTCACCATTACTCATATATTCTAATATTCTATCTATTTTATAACACTTATATTCACTTTTAGAAAATCACCAAATTTTACCTTTTTTATTTTTTTGGAAAATGGCTATTATTTTAGAACAATCTAAAATAGAACAATGGACACTCAATTTAGAACGAAAGGAGTAAAAAAAACAATACCATTGCCTTGACCAGCAAATAACCAAAAAAACCCAGTAAATTCTGCGACAAATAAATTACTACTTAAGATGTGACAAACAAAGTTACAAAAGCACATACTAGTATAAAAGTAAGACCCAACAAATTTGAAAAAAGTAACAGAAATTCATAAAATAAACCATGACAAAACTCATTTCTCGGGCACAAAGTTCGTAAAAAGTGTACCGTACACTCAAAAATAAAAAGAGCCACAAAAAAATCATAAAATATACTAAACAGGAAATTTGTAAAATAAGCCATGAAAATTCGAAAAGAGAATGTGTACTGAATGCTTTACATATATATGGAGTCCCTAACAATACTATGTGATGTAGAACAAGTAGCAGCTGAATTCCTTGATCAATTGAACCGGTTGAAGCCTCAGAAGCCCAAATAACTTTTAATTGCGGATTGCCCGAGTTGACAAATTATAGACGAGCTCAAATCCGGCCCAAATTTGGTGGGCTGAACCAGAATTGTGAATTTCCTTTGTTCCAATTTATATTTTTGCCGTTAAAGAAAAAATCTAGAACTTCAATTACTCTTAGCGTATAATTCCGTTTTAGTTAGGAAAGTTTTATTCTTCTTTCTAGTTTCCAATTTTCTTAGTTTAATTCATTTTTTGATGGTAGTTTTGCTAGGATTAGGGCTTTTTTCTTATAAAAGGGATTGTAATCACATTATGCGATCAATATTTTATCAATAATATTCTTAGAGTTTATCTCTTAATTTCTCGAATCCCGCTGTGTCACTAAGATAATATATGGGCCCTCTTATGATGTATACTCGAAGTCAAGGGATTGCCAAGTCCTTCAGTACTTAGGCCAGAAGTTCTTGGGGTCAAATTGTTCGCTCATTTTCATTTTTCCCAGTACCCACCTTTTATATAGTAATTGGTTTCGTTGAAAAAGAGTTACATTGTCTATTCACAAATACAATAAATAAACAAAAAGCATAAAGGAAACGGTCTTATATATGAACTGTATTAACGCATATTAGTAAGGCTATATTTTACGAAACTGAATAATAATTTACTCCTATTTTTAAAAAAATAATGTACGTACATCATATCGCTGTGGATACCATCATTCTTGCTTAATTATATATCGATAAATATATATATATATATATATATATATATATATAGATGTCACATTAGCATGTTGTACGTGTACAATAATCATATATCCTTGATTGATCGTTTTCCTTCCATGTGGATCCTACATCTTCATATTACGCCAACAGTTGGGCCATTTTTGTTGGTTTGTGTGAAACCTAATTCAATCTTGGTTTGCTATGTCATCGATCATGTCGGAGTTAAGACCTAAACACGGGTATTTACGATAATTTGAGATACAAACTGATTAATTACGATATAAACCTATGCCATACCCAACGAATTTAATACGTGCTCTTTCTTCATTCGATACATAATGAAAACTGATTTGAGCTTCAACCAAGATCTCAGGTCCTTAACATAATATTAGGAGATATTATTATGTTACTATATTTTGTAGGTTCTATTAATTCTTCATGCTTCATATTAAGTTTACTAATATTGATGTTTCATAGTTAGTCTTGGTATCTTTATAATACATGTTTCTAAGTTGGTTTAGGTTTCTTAATCAATAAGCCATGTAACCTATATAAAATATATAAAAAAAAAGCTAGGGTTATGTTTTAGAGGCAATCAATGATACACAATGAAAGCAAGCTTCTTGTCAAATCACTTTTCAATTGTGTACGGTGAGGAAAGATGTTGAACAAGAGAGAAAGAGGGTTGGGCCTTGCTAGCGAGTAAATTGGACGAATAGCACAGTAGACCGCAATGAACTTGTACCGGCTGCAAGAAGGGACGGACGTAGGCGGCCGGGAGAGGAGTCGGTGTTTGGCTGCTTTATACAGATTTCCTTGCTTCATTATTGGGAAAATGATGGCCAAAAACGGGTTTTGATAATTAATAATCGCCAAGGACATTTTGTTCATTAACAAATATTCTTAGCATGTCCTTAAAAGGTATTAATTATCAAAACACGTCATAAACCGTCATTTTCCCATCATTATTAGACGAGGGTGAAGATAAATGAAAAGAAGAGAGAGAGGGGGAGAGAGTGGGACCCACGCAGTGGATCTACAAAGCCAGGTCGATTTTTTGGAAATTTCTGGGCTCTCCTTTATTGGAGTGTAGGAACCAGATTAAGGAAATTAATTCACAATAAAAAAAAAATGCTCATTCAGAAAACCAAACAAAGCTTAAATTTATAATCTTAATATATTGCGTACGTGCACTGCCTGGCAACACTTAATTAGTACTCCATTATCATGAGACATATGAGTGGAGGTGGAGCCAATTCACGATGTTAGTCTATGAGTCTAGGCTCGATTCGTTTACAAGTATAGTTTCACTCAAACACAACTACATTCATCAATTAGATTTCATACATAAATATCCGTGTTCAACCGAACTTTTAACAACTAGAGCTCTGCTAATTTACCAAATGAGCATAAAATCTTGGCTCGAGCCAATTTAGTAACTTTGCAAACCGAGCTACAATGAACCCTGGCCAAATCAAACTTCTGAAATGATCCTACAAGAGCAATGAAGGACATTGACTCCAAAATATCCATTACCAGAAAATCATATGTATAATGCAATCTTGTTTATTAATTCAAAACACAACCGGAAGAATATCCATATGTAAGTGACCAACATACATGGGCTATAGTAGCCGATCCAAAAAAGAACCAAAAAATTAATAGTACCAAATGCGTAGCATCCCGTCTGGGAAAACAAATTTATGTCCGTATAATCTGTATTGAATATCAACCGAAAAATTAACACTAGCTAGCATCAATTGCACTGGATATTCTGGAGTTCCTTCGTTGGGATATTGACATCCATGGTGCAATTCAAATTAATAGCTTTCTTCTTCTTGAAAACGAACATGAGCTCCACCTTTCCGTTCAAAGTCGATTGGCCAATCAGAGGCAGAGTACCTGAATTCAAAATATTAAACATTAATTCTGTACTATTCCCTGCAGCTGCTGGGTCTACCAGGTTTGCTGCAACATTGATTTTCTTGGTTGCTCGGAAACCAGCCTTTGAATCTGGGATTTCAGCGCTCCCGACTCGCGTACCGTTGTAGAAGAAGTAGATGGTGGAGTTTTCATATTTATAAGGGCCGAAATTGGTGTTCTTCACTCCTAGTACGGCGTTCAACATCAGGTTGTTTGAAGGGGGGTTTGTCGTCCCGTTTGTTTGGACACTGAGAACTCCGGACCTAACCCGGAATTGTGGCGTTCGGACTTTCATAACCGTCAGTGAGAAGAGCACGATGATTCCGGTTTGGAAAATGACAAAGGCCACGCCATACAACAACCATTTCTTGCGTTTCTGGCTTCGGAGCTCGGATGAGGTCGGTCTGCCCGCCTCTTGATCGCTCCGGTAATAACCGTTGGCGGGTGCCAAGGGAGACCCTGCTTTGTATTCCTCTGCCATAGGGCTTGTTCGGGAAATCGGTTTTTTTTTTGTGCGAATGTGGAGGAAATATTGTTGGTTGAAGTAGTAGTGATAATGGTTTGACAGCAGTTGTATTTATAGGAGTAAATATAGAGGTAAAGTTTCAGATGAAAAACACGACCTTTGAACTGGTCTGGGTAAATAATATATGGTTGCCAAAAGCGCGTCTGAGGGCCTGGGTTTGAAGCTTGACTTTGGAGCTTAATTTTGTAAAATTCAACATTTGTCTGCATTTATTAACATTATCAATTAATGGAGCCTACTTAATACTTATCAAAAATATAGTAATGGTATGGAACCTTTTAAGCTGAGTTTTGTCATTGTAGTTGTAAACATGCATGGTTGTCGAGTTGGGGTGAGTTACATACAAAGCTTTTAATTTTGGTTATAAAAGAGAGAGTGTGACACGACTTTTTCGTTGATGAATCTAGGTTTTCTTGCCGATCCCTAATATTGTATACATCAATGAGGATTAGCTAGGGTGTTAATAGGTTAGTTTATACAAGATTTCAAAGGCAATGAAATATCCTTGAACCTCATATGCGCACAATCGGGCTTGAACATATGCCAACTGAGTGCGCTAGAGCCCATTGGCGTACATGTTCTCTCGAATTTTCAAATGGCTGAATGAGGTTAGCTAGGTTGTTGATCTCTTGTTGCTTTCAACCTTAGAAAATTCCGACGTGAGACAAAACATATGCAAACGAGTGAAACCCAAGAAAGGAGATAGAGTCATAGAGATGGCAGCTGTAGACTTACACGGCTCTAAATTCAGACGCGTGTCCCGGCCGCTTGGGAAGGTAACGGAGTCAACTTAAGCCGTGTTGGTTTGGAGAATATGTTATCCGGCGGACCGGCGCTTTAGAAACGTCCCCTGTCTGATGTTTCATCTTTTACGCCAATGATAAACCAACGTATTAATTTATTAATATCCTTTTGAAAGAAATTGTGCTTTTGGGGAAAAATTCAAAATACCCTCCAATCTTTACTCTAAATTTTAATTAGACTTCCAACTTTTTTTAAAAAATCAATTTTACTCCCAACCTTTTAAAAAATTGTTCGGATGAAGTCCTTTCCGGTTATTTTTTTGTTAATTTCTTATGGGTATCCTTAAAATCACATTCTAAACACATTGAGTGGCTCAGATCATCAAAATTCGATTAAAACACTATCTAACAAAGCCTTTAACAAAATCTGTTAGTCATTCGGACGGAAGTGGACATTTTGATTAACGGAAGATAACGCTGGGAGTAAAATTGATTTTTTTAAAAGGTAGGGAGTCTAATTGAAATTTAGAGTAAAGGTTGGGAGGTATTTTGAAATTTTCCCTTTCCTTTTTGTAGCTAGTCCATAATTCCACAAGCTAAACAAATAAAGAAATTTAATGCAGTTAATTTCATGAATACGAAATTAATACATTTAACCCATCGGCAATAGACATAGAGCACAATACCTACACCAATAAAATTTCATCTTTTATTGGTGTATCATCCAACTTTTTGTTGGATCCACTTTCCCTTTCCCCGTTTTTAATAAAATTTTATCTTTTGTCGATAAAAAAAAAATACCTACACCAAAAAAATTAATCTGTTTCTCGCATTTTTTACACACAAACACACACATATATATATATTGATAATGTTTCTCGCAAGTTAATGTTTTAGCTGTGCAAATATGTTTTACCTAAATTTATGGGTGTTTATAATGTATTGATTGAGCGTTAAAATAAAGCGTAGACTAAAAATATTGCTACAAAAACTCCAGAAAAAAAAAAAACTTAGGGTGTTCAACTGCAACCGCCAGTGAAAAGAACAAAAGTAATTTTTTTTATTTGAAATATTGCATGTCTTTTCCTAATAAACTAAATTTGTGGAATAGATGGAGTACTATTTAAAGTTCATTTGGACTAGCTTCGAATATCTATATAAAAAAAATCAAATTTAAGAAAATAACAATCTGAAACTAAAGGACGAGATACTACGTAGGAACATATTGATTGTAATCTACCTCATAATAAATTTATCAAAAAAATCTGCTCCAATGCAATTAACCCATCTTTACTCAGGAACAAACGCAGAATTTTCGTTGCCTAAATTCGTATAGGATTTGGTCTAACCTTTATTCGGGAACGAATGCAAATAACATTACAATTATAACATATGCAAGGCCACATTATTTTTGCCAATACAAATCGTAAAAATCCTAGTAAGAATATGATCACACACACACAAATGTGTGTGTATTTATATATTTATGTGTGTGTATTTATTTATTTTCAATAAACCTGTTCAATTACTTAATTAAATATGGTCATCTATAATTTTAGGTGAATACAATCATGTGTATTCCTATCCACCGAAAAAGCAAAATAACATAACAAGAATACAAATATTGCTAAAAATAACCCTACTTCCATTTCATGAAGGAGTGTTTTTCATCTGAAAATTTCCTTCTTTATATTCCGCTGCTCCTAAACCCTTTTCACTCCCACCACCACCATTTCCGTCGCCTTCCCAAAGAAAGTATCCAAATTCCCTTCACTACTTTCTAAGCCAACCCGAGAAACGAAAATCTAGTATTTCCGAACAAGTTTAATGGCAAGGGAGTTAATCCGATCTCCAACGCCGACGAAAGAAATTGTTGTTTTACAGCATGGCCTTTGTCATTTTTCTCACCGGAATCATCGCACTCCTCTCAATGACGGTTCTAAAAATCCGAACTCCACAATTCTAGCTTAGATCCGCCACGGTTGATGCTATCAATGCCCGGACTTCGTTTCTCGACAACACCACCTCCACGCCTTCATTCAACGCAAGGATCAACGCTGTACTTGTAGTGCAGAACAGAACACCAATCACGGCCCTTATAAATATGAAAACTCCACTATCTACTTCTTCGATGTTACGCTAGTTGGTGGGCTAAACCAGAATTGCGTTGCGGTCAAGACTCACCACTCTAAATTCGTGACTGATTATGGATTTTCATCATTTAGGTCTTCAATTTAATATTTTTCAATTACTCTTAACATATAATTCTGTTCCAGTTGGGAAAGTTTTATTTTTCTTTCTAGTTTCCAATTTTTTTAGTTTACTTCATTTTTTTATGGTAGTTTTGCTAGGATTAGGGCCTTTTCTTATAAAAAGAATTGTAATCACAGTATGCAGTCAATTTTTTATCAATAATATTCTCAGAGTTTATCTCTTAATTTCTCCAATCCCGCTGCGTCACTAAGATATATATAGTATATGGGCCCTCTTATGACGTACTCGAAGTCAAGGGATTGCCAAGTCCTTCCATAGTTTACCAGAAGTTCTTGGGGTCAAATTGTTCGCTCTTTTTTTTTTTCCCCCTCTTTATATATAAAATACCCACCTTTTATATACTATTATTGGTTTCGTTGAAAAAGAGTTACATTGTCTCTATTCACAAATACAATAATCAAAAATATATTAGCATATAGGAAACGGTCTCCTCTGATAAAGTCTCCTTAAATATCCTTCTACAGTGCTTAAATGAAAGACATGTCTTACAGATGAACTGTATTAACGCATAGTAAGACTATAATTTGAGAAATTGAATATTAATATACTCCTATTTAAAAAAAAAATAACATGCACGTACATCATAACGATGTGGGTACGTACCGTTATTCTTGCTTTATTATATATTGATAAATATGTAGGTGGCGTGATCTCGAATCCAAGCTCCTCTTTGGTAGATATGATGAATGGTTAATTGGTGTCCTAGCCCTTCGACGTAGCCTGCACAAGCAATGCACGTCTAAAGGATCTGGCCGGAGGTTCTCCGGGAAGGCCCTCCGACGAGAAGATGAGAAAATGCAGAGAGAGGGCAAAGTATTCTAGGGTTTTTAGTGTAAGTTAGAGTGTACCTCTACCTCTAGGGTTGCCATCACTTGATATTTATAAGGTGCCTGTTGCTTGCTCCCTAAGCACGCACATGTGCCTTACACGAGTCAACCGATGTCACTCGATCTGGTGTCAGGATTAGGGTTCCGAAACCATTTGGAATATGAGCTGGCACCTCCATGTCCGCTCATGATTATCTGTTTGTGTAACCGCTCAGATGGCATCACGGTCGAGGCGGTTGCAACCACGTGGGTGAGCTGGCGCTTCTTAATTAGTACTAGTTTATTATTCACATTTCCTATAGTTAGTCTTGGTATCTTATAATGTATGTTTCTTAGTTGGTTCAGGTTTCTTAATCACCAAGTCATGTAGTCTATATTAAGAAATGCTAGGGTTATATTTTAAAGGCAATCAATGATACATGAATGAAAGCAACTTTCTTGTCAAATCACTTTTCAAACAACGACGATGAGAGTTGTGTATCCTGAAATAAGATGTTCAACCGAACTTTAACAACTGGCGCTCTTCTAGTTTACCAAATGAGCTTAAAATCTTGGCTCGAGCCAATTGGGTAACTTAGCAAACTGAGCTACAATGAACCCTGGCCAAATCAAACTTCTGAAATCATCCTACAAGAGCAATGAAGGACATTGTCTCCGAAACATCCATTACCAGAAAATCATATGCATAATGCCATCTA
>BPLS01024944.1:0-14374 GCA_019656275.1 Rhododendron kiyosumense | reverse complement strand
CATCGGGTGGACCTGTTGATCGTTCTCTGCCATCTAGAGAGAGATTACGAGCGAGAGTTTTGGTTGAATTGCAAAGGATGTTAATTAAAGGAGATGGATTTATGAGTTGTGAAGTTGAGAAGATGGTAACGGGCTATTTATATACGCTGAGGAAGATATGAAACGTGTGATTCTGGAAGGTGATATTAAATTATTAACGTTAGCAACGCCTCCTTCCCAGAACCTATGTCCAGGAAATTATTTAGAGGAATGTTAAGGGGTCGAATTCCAAGTACCTATTTTTTGAATTAAATGTGATGTATTATGAGAGGACGACATGTCTCGTAAAGTAGAAAATAAATAATTAAAAAATAAGAATCTTAGCGAAACGAGATAAGTCCGATAAATCACGAGCGCGTGGAAAATTTTTGAGACAAGTCGAATGATTATGATCACTTTATTTTTATGAGTAATGCAAAGTGTTTCTCAAACTAATTTCTGCAGCCCCTCCCACAACCGTTTCGCAAGCGTGGGGGTTAGAAGGTCCCAAAAAATACTGGTAAAGGAAATCGAATCAGAGACCTTAGAGAGATTCGAACACCTAACCTTTTTTTTTTTAATCAGAAAACGATGATCAATTTTCTTTTTTACCAGAAAACAATCAAGACTTCTTTTTTTTTAAAAAAAAAAACTGCAGAAACTTCGAAAATGATTATGACCTCACTTTTGTCAATTTGGTGCGCGTTTATTTCAGTTGCTATTAATGTTTGACAATTTGCACACGAGAATTGTATCCGTTGGTGTCGATAATGCTAGTGGACCCTCTCCGTGTGGACTACCTCCAGGTGGGGTCCTTATCCAATGCTTTTCATTTTTCACCCCTTTAATTATTACATAAATTTTATAAGTATTTTCAATTCTTTAACTTTAATTTCCTACACCAATGATTATGGTAAAATTTACTATTCTTCAACATAAAAATAGCACGACTTGTAAAAAAAAACTAAAATTATGAAAGGTAGAGAGTAATATTGTTCTAGTTCAGTGTGCATGTTCAAGAAAAAAAATCTCCAAAGGATGATTATTGAGTTCATTAGTTTTTTTTTTTTTTTAATGTAAGTAATACCTTTGTAGCTCTTGATCGATTGATGTAACATGTGACCTGTACCAAAATCCAAATATAAAGGTAGCTTTATAAATTAAAAAAACAGAGTTTTTGTACAAGGTCCCTCAATTTCAACCACATATCGCCAAGATAGAAGCTCAAAAGTTTATCTTGTGATTTAAAAAGGGTATGTGAATACCATTACTATCCATCACAACTGCGACCCAAATATTGGCTTTTATCACTATTTGCAATAATACCCACAAACATTATCCCCATGCAGTAATCCCTACAAACATCACTCCACATCTCATTCAAAAGTTCAAATTTCATGTTTGTAGAAAATATATTCAATATGAATCCCATTTAAACGTTCTCAAACCTCACAAGTGTATTCTTATAAGTTTGAATCTCACAAATGGTTCTCCTTGTAGAAATAAATTAGTTAGTTAATCCCTCTAGAGTATTGCAATATCGATAAATTATGATTTTGTGATATTAATTACATTTAATGATATTCCGTCGTGAATAAGTTCATACGCGCCAATGAGCTCGGAATTTATTGCATGCCTTTTTTTTTTTTTTTTTGTTTAGTCTAGCCAATCAAGCAATCCTTAAGTTTCCATCTTATTCAGACGAAACTCAACGTTTCATAATTCACCCAACACTAACCGTATATAACCAATCAATTTTACTCAAGTTATACCGGGCATCATTTTGATCTATTTTTGGTTTCCATCTCTATTTTCTCCCTGTTTAGAAAGTAAGAAACAGAGGGTGGTGGGAAATTTTAATATTGCATTAGGACAAACGCAGAATTGGAAGCATTTTAACCAGTAGCAGAAGGAAAATGAGCGTAAAGAAATCAATATTGTAACACAAGAATTAAAGAATAGGCATAACATATGGGACTATATATGTATGGTATCAAGATACTCTGTCCCAACCAAAAACTACATTCTCCTACGAACACAATTTCAAACAGACATCTATCACTTGCATTTGACATTTTGGAGCTCCTTTGTCAAGATATTAACTTCCATGGTGCAATCCATGTCCACGGACTTCTTCTTCTTGAAAATCAGCATCAGCTCTACTTTCCCGCTCAGTTTCGATCGGCTGCTCAGAGGCACAATTCCTGAATTCATATCATTTGCAAATTGAGTGTTTCCCACTAGATTGGTCGAAGCAAGATCCACAGTAACGGTAATCTTTTTGGTCCTTCGGAATTGGGCTTTCGATTTGGGAATAACAACACTCCCAACCTCAGCTTCGCCATAGTAGAAATACATTGTGCTGTTGTCGTACTTGTAGGGGCCGAAATTGGTGTTCTTGATCCCAAGTGCGACGTTGGTCTTCAAATTGAACGAAGGGTTGGTCGCCTGGACGACGTCAAAGGTGTCGAACGTGGCGGACCTCACGCGGAATTTGGGATTTCGGACCTTCATAACTGTTAGGGAGAAAAGGGCTATGATTCCGGTCTGGAAAATGACGAAGGCTATACCATAGAGTAGCCACTTCTTTTGCTTTTGGCGGCGGAGCTCTTTGGACTGCTCAGTGGTGGCAGTCTCTACGTCGTGTTTGGATCGGGGATTGTGAGATTGATGGGGCATTGGGTGGACTTGTTGATCGTTCTCTGCCATTTTAGCCTGAGAGAGATAAAGAAAGAAAGTTTTGCTTGAACTGTTAAAAGATGCGAAAGGGAATGGGAATATGGAGTTGTGAAGTTGAGAGGATGGGAGTGGGTTATTTATACACAGATGCGTGAGATTCTAGAAGGTGGTATAGTACACTTTGACGCGTTATCAAACGGTAACATGATGTGTTGTTTATTGGCACAATTATTGAGCAATGTGAAGGGGTGGAAGTGAAATAGTCCAATAAATCAGGAGCGCGTTGAAAGTTTTCAATTTTACTGCGCGTTTATTTGACTCAAAATTGTCAAAGTCGGACCATTCGAACCTTCTTTGGTCTCCATTGATGAAATAATGTTAGTGGGACCCTGGTGAACTACCTCAAGGTGGGGCCTCTATCGATTGCTTTTGTTTTACTCCGTACTAATGTTCTAGCAGGTCCATTTGGACGGGAAAAACTTTTTTTTTTCAACGGAAAAAACATATTCATTTAAATAAATTATACAATATCTAAAAATTAACACCGAATACAAATCAAGTCATACGGCAACTACAAATTCTTATCCGAATACAAAGATACAGAAACACAGCCAATTCCGAAAACTAACAAAAAGACACGATGCTAATGTCTAGCGCCTAAGTAAGAGTCATTGCTCATTCCATACCGTAATAAAAAAGGATTGGCTCAAGTAGAGCTAGTACGACAACAAATGTCTCCAGATGACAAAGCTCCATATCAAAGACAACATATAATCCGATAGAATTAGGTACCAAATCTGGAGTAACCAAACCGGAACAAAACTCCGAGAGAAAACCCGCCAAAACAGAAATCGGACCCAACATTCGGACAGAAACCTGCCTAAACATCCGAACGAAACAAAACCAAAAAATTAGACTAAAAAACAAAGAAAAAACAGATAAGAAACCTCTTGACTTTCTATTTGAAGGTGTATTTTCAAAGAGTTTGAAAATACACCTTCAAATAGAAAGTTGGGAAGTACCTCCTTTCTTCCTAAATTTTTTAAAGGTATTTTCTGAATTTTTATTTAGTTTTTCGTCACAATTTTTGAGATCTACCATTCGTTTTGACAAGAGAAATCATAAAGTATAAAAAATAAAAATAATAAGTAGACCGAAATTGAGAAAAAGATCATATAATTAAGATGATAGTAAAGACAAAAATACCAGCAGTTTGATATTTTTTCCTGTTATAGTGAACTTTTTTTTTTTGCTTCATGTAATTATTTTTTTCTTTTTAGACTCCTCTTATCGAGACCAATAATTAATTCAAAAAACATAACATGATTCTAACAAAACTTCACCATCTAGGTGGTAGTCCAGTTGATGGGAGTCACCATCTCTCTTTAACACCTGCGCCGGTTCGAGCCCTAAGAGGCACATTTGTGCTGGTACCCGGTGATGCCACTAATAGGCTTTATTTCAAACCCATATGTGGACTGAAGAGGGGGATTTCTCGCCGCTGTAAACCAGAAGGTGCCGTGGTGAAAGCCCGTCATCACGGACGGTAGCTATGGCTCGAACCAAACATTTCATTGGCGGATAGGGAGTCCCTATAGTCATGCCCAAGGGGGAGTTACTACGCTGGTCGCCCCTTCCCACCCTTTCTCCTAGTAAAAAAAATATCTAATGAAAATTCAAAAAAGACAAACGGTAGTGAAATTGGTATCCAGCTGTAGTGAATGGATCGAATATCAGGCTACGTTTATAAAGCGGTATCCAACTGTAGTGAAATATATTGATGCTACTTAATTAGGATTTGTTCTTTTGAAGGTATCCATTGATTCTTGTTGGATATTTGTTTCTCTTCCACTTCTCTTAATAAAATAAGAATCATCTAAATTCAAAAAGCAAGCAAGCAAAACAAAAGGAACCAAAAAAGGGAGTAACTTAATTATAATATCTTGGTGCTCAAGCATATCTCATGTGCATAAAGAAAAAGAGAAACGTGATCATGAGGAATTCACAGTTGGGAGGATCAAAAGCAGCAAGTGGACAGATATTATTGTCTTCACATTTCCTTTTCAGTTCCCGTTACTCTTACACATTCTTTTTATAGCTCATATCTCACGTCTGTTTGTTCGCATCTCGATCGACTGATTTTGAGGGACAAATTTTACCGCTCTTTTGTAGGGAGGAACTGCATGCAAGGGTGGGTGCCCGAGCACCCACTCCTTGGCTATTACCCCTACATATATGTATTGCAAAAATGTAATTACATTTTAGAGAACGTTAACAAATTGGCACCCCCACATGAAAAGCCGGCCAAACCCCATATATGCACTAGTGCAAAAAGATTCGTGGTTGAACTTTTAATTTTTGACACCCTCTCTTATGAAAATCCTGGCTCGGCTATTGAGTCGAAGTAAAACCTGAACACCTAATTAGAAAGCAAAAAGATAAGAAGGAGAAGAAAGTAAACTGGAATACCAAGCATGAAGCATAGCATCAAATTGTTCAAAAGATGAGATGTTGCAGTGGAAATATGAAAGAAACATTCAGTGCCTACTCAACGTGAAAGAACAAACAACAAATATTAAAATCAAAGCTCAAACACACAAGAAGGGTTCATGATTCCATGAATCAAACCTCAACCTTCTTCTAGAAAACCCAAACCAACGAACACACCAATAAAAGAGATGCTAGGTATAAAGAAAACATACCCCGAAATCACTCAGAACATGGATTTCTTACCTCTAATAAAAGTCTATTAACGGTCATAAATATCTCTAAAAGTGTATTCGGGGTAATCTCGGGGTATATTTTCTTTATACCTAGCACTTTCGTACTCCAAAAAGACAGAAGAAAAATTCATCAGTTGCAATGCAAATTCTCAACCGCCTTTGTCTTGGTATTAACATCCATGTAGCAATTCATTTCCGCAGTTTTCTTCCTCCTAATCACCTTCAACAAATGCACCTTCCCTTTCAACTTACCGTGACTAGTCAACCTCAATTTCCCCGATTTCAAATCACTCGCCAAATTCAAATTCCCCGATGTCACCTTGTTCGAGCTCAAACTCACACTGACATCCACTTTCTTGGTCGACCGAGCCTTCGCTTTCCCTTTACCGATAGCAGCTTCGCCGATAGGGATTCCTTTGTAATACATCGTGGCGGTGGAATCGCCAAATTTGAATTTGCCGAAGTTGGTGTTTTTGACGGTAATCTGGGTGTTTAGTTTCATGGTGAAGGAAGGGGAGGAAGCAGAGGAGTTGGTGGTGAGAGATTGGATGGAAACGGAGCTGAAACGGAGTTTCGGGGTGCGAGCCCGCATGAAAGTCAGGACGAAGATGAGAATGATAGCTGTTTGGAGGATGATTCCGATTACTATGTACAACAGGCATTTGTGGGTTTTCTTCATTGTGTTGTGGGGTAGTTATGGGTCAAGTAGTTTGAGCTTTGTTGTTTGGGTTCTTTCTGTTGAGTCGAGTTTCGAATAGGGATTAGAGAGAGAGAGAGAGAGGGGATCCAAAGAAGTTTGTGTACACTGTTGCGTCCGGACTCTCTAGCTAAAGCGAGATCACGATCACCCCCCAGCTTTTGTTTGTCGTTTTTTTTTTAAATCACGTGTCTTGGCCAATTTTCGTACATCTCGACTAATCATGCGGCCCAATCACATCGCCCATTTGCAGAGAGCTCTGCTCCCTATGGACTGACCTCAAAGGAATTGATAGACATGCACTTAAAGAAGTTTCGAACCTAAGACATGAGGAAACAAAACCCGACCCCAAGTCCTGGGCCTTGACGGTTAGGCCAACCCGAGTTTGATCATCATGAGCTTTAAGAAACTAAAGAGAAAGAACTCCTAAATCAGGAAGGCCCTACCAATACTTTGGTTTCAATTGCTTTAGCCCACTTGCCAAAAACTAGAAGGGAGATGAGAGTTCTTTTTGTGTGTTGTTGGAAATTTTGAAAAGAAAGGCAACCACATTAACTTAATTTAATGAAAAACGAATCTTACAGGCTAAATGGGAGATATTATATTCCTTTGCCGAACATAAAAAAGCAGAACAAAAGGAATTCAATTAAATTACCAAAATGTAATTGGGCTTTAAAGTATCTTCACATTGTACAAATTGACTAAACCAGCCTAGACCAAACAAGCCAATCCGGCCTCGAGCTTGAGTAGCTCAGTTCATTTGCATCCCCAAGAATGGAATCCCCGATGAGGCCAGAACGAGGCCAAATTCCACAGGGAACTGGATTTTAAAATGTAACATCCAAACCTGGCCCATGCGATTGGCCTGGGTAACCAAGCTGAACCATCTATTCACCTAACTTTCCAAACCAAACCGAAGGCAGATATGCATGTTCGTCATTATCACACCTTAACTCCCACATTTGATCTCCAACAGTATTGTTGCGCGCATGACGAACAATCACGCATTTGAGATGCTACTCAAATGCAGTACAAAATGTGATCACAGTACCATTATTTATATCCATCCATGTATGGATGATAGAGTCCAAAATATGACAAATAAACGACTGTTAAAACGATGCCAGGCTAGGGGGGTTTCAAGTTGGACAGGCCATTGACATCTCAGCCAGAGATGAATCGTGGGTGGCTTGTTACATGCATCCTGTAGAGGGTTACTGAGATAATTGCTGCGGTTGTGGTTTCCTTCGATCCCAAACCTATCTAGGGTGATTTGTGCTGTAGAAAAAAAGAATGGTGCTGGTTGTCATACCAATTACGGCACCATTAATCACCCTGGATAGGTTTGGGATTGAAAGAAACCACAGCAATCTTAGTAATATCCAGGATGTCGCGAGCCACCCACAATTAATTTATCTCAGACAGAGATGCCAATTACAGCACCAAGTCCAAGAGGGAAGATGGAGATTATGAGAGCTCCTGAGAATTTATAGGGCTTTTTGTGCCTCAGCCACTAATTCTTTGTGCCTCAGCCCTAGCTTTTCAATAGCCTTATGAGAGCTCCTGAGAATTTATAGGGCTTTTTGTGCCTCAGCCACTAATTCTTTGTGCCTCAGCCCTAGCTTTTCAATAGCCTTTTGTGATCTTGCCACAGACACTCCCGAACTCCGAATTGGACGTGGTTTGAACAGTAGAAAAGCTCTTCTAGCCTAATTTCTAAGGTAATTAGTTTTACTCCAAAACTATTTATACACCAAAAAATAGGTCAATTTTACCCTTAAAGGGACGAAAAGTAAATTATTTTGAAAAAATCATTGAATCACACAAACTTTAAACCATATTCAAACCTATTTTATATGGATAAAGAGGTATTCAAATTAGTAAAATATGGTGATATTGAACCATAAAAAAAATAGATTTTGGTTTATCGAAAGTTGGACGAAAGTAGACAAATTCAAAGATTGTCGGAGCCACTAAGGCTGAAACATGTTTTCATGCCCTTCTACTGATTCTATGTTCCATTCAGTACTCACATTCAGAGTTCTAAGGCATATGTTCATTTCTAAAGAGCCACACATAATTTATAGGGCTTCTTACACTTCATCAATCAACACAAACCTGCTTTATTATCTCGGGATTCACCTAATACACAAGGCTTATATATTTAACAAATCAAATTTTTGTGTCCATACCACCAACAATATCACTTGACTAGTGCAACTCCCAAACCACCATCATTTGATAACCGCATTACCCCACAAGTTTTGATGCCACTACCTCGAGTACAATCTCCTCACAATTGCGAAGAAAATGGTCATATCTTTTGATGTACAAATAATTTTGATTCAAAGATTTTTATCTCAGAACCCACCCCTTCTGTGGCGCCTCAATAGTGGCTGTGGTGGTGGAGTGGAGGGGCGGTGATTATGTGGTGCTAAAATGAGGGTGCTGGTGGAGGTGTAGTAGTCGTGGTGGAGTTCCATGTGGAGCACTGGAGGAGTGATAGTCGTGGCGTTGAAGTGGTGGTAGGGTTAAATGAATGTAGAGCCGGTACGGTTGAGGTGTGGTGTCAATGGTGGTAGCAAAGTGAAAATGCAGTTGTAGTGGTGGTGAAGTGAGGGCGGTGGAGATGTGGTGGCCGGTGCTCCGATGATCTTTGTAGTGGTCAACTTATACTACCAACTTTTCATAAATTAAACAATGTTATTGTTATGATCAGATTTCACCATCTTTTAATACTTTGAAAATTCTTTTTATCTATATATAATAGGTCTTTATCGGATTTAGGATGAGGGAGATGTGATCTCTTTACTTAAATGATTTACTTTTAGACTTACTGAGGGTAAATTGGTCATGTCCACTGTTGCAAAAATATTTTAAGATTCAAAACTACTTGGGCTAGAAAGTAGACTTAACGAGCTTTTTATCGGTTCAAACCTTGCAAAAATTGGAGTTCGGGAGTGTCCGAAACAAACCCGCAAAGTTTGAGAAATTGTGGAGCCTTAATGCGCCCCAGGCGCAATACCATGCTCCCCAGGCGCAACCCCTCGCGCCCGGGCGCAGCATAGGGATTCAAAAACCAACCAAACTTTGTGATCTTGCCACAGAAACTCCCGAACTCCGATTTGGACGTGGTTTAAACTGTTGAAAAGCTCTTCTAGCCTAATTTCTAGCGTAATTAGTTTTACTCCAAAACCATTTATACACCAAAAGATAGGTCAATTTTACCTTCAACAAGTCGAAAAGTAAATTATTTTGAAAAAAATCATTGAATCACACAAACTTTAAACCAGATTGAAACCTATTTTATATGGATAAAGAGGTATTCAAATTAGTAAAATATGGTGAGATTGAACCATAAAAAAAAATAGATTTTGTTTTATCGAAAGTTGGACGAAAGTAGACAAATTCAAAGATTTTCAGAGCCACTAAGGCTGAAACAAGTTTTCATGCCCTTCTACTAATTCTATGTTCCATTCAATACACACATTCCTAGTTCTAAGGCATTTGTTCATTTTTAAATAGCCACAGATAAATTATAGGGCTTTTTACACTTCATCAATCAACACAAACCTTCTTTATTATCTTGGGATTCACCTAATACACAAGGCTTATATATTTAAGAAATCAAATTTTTGTGTCCATACCACCAATAATACCACTTGACTAGTGCAACTCCCAAACCACCATCAATTGATAACCGCATTACCCCACAAGTTTTGATGCCACTACCTTGAGTACAATCACCTCACAATTGCGAAGAAAATGGTCATATATATCTTTTGATGTACAAATAATTTGAATTCAAAGATTTTTATGTCAGAACACACCCCTTCCATGGCGCCTCAATAGTGGCTGTGGTGGTGGAGTGGAGGGGCAGTGATTATGTGGTGCTAAAATGATGGTGCCGATGGAGGTGTAGTAGTCGTGGTGGAGTTCCATGTGGAGCAGTGGAGGAGTGATAGTCATGGCGTTAAAGTGGTGGTAGGGTTAAATGAATGTAGAGCCGGTACGGTTGAGGTGTGGTGTCAATGGTGGTAGCAAAGTGGAAATACGGTTGTAGTGGTGGTGAAGTGAGGGCGGTGGAGATGTGGTGGCCGGTGCTCCGATAATTTTTGTAGTGGTCGACTTATACTACCAACTTTTCATAAATTAAACACTATTATTGTTATGATTGTATTTCACCATCTTTTAATACTTTGAAAATTCTTTTTATCGATATATAATAGGTCTTTATCGGATTTAGGATGAGGGAGATGCTATCTCTTTACTTAAATGATTTACTTTTAGACTTAGTGAGGGTAAATTGGTCATGTCCACTGTTGCAAAAATATTTTAAGATGCAAAACTACTTGGGCTAGAAAGTAGACTTAACAAGCTTTTAATCAGTTCAAACATCGCAAAAATTGGAGTTCGGGAGTGTCCGAAACAAACCCGCAAAGTTTGAGCAATTGTGGAGCCTTAATGTGCCCCCGGCACAATACCATGCTCCCCAGGCGCAACCCGTTGCGCCCGGGCGCAACATAGGGATTCTAAAACCAACCAAACTTTGTGATCTTGCCACAGACACTCCCGAACTCCGATTTGGACGTGGTTTAAACTGTTAAAAAGCTCTTCTAGCCTAATTTCTAACGTAATTAGTTTTACTCCAAAACCATTTATACACCAAAAGATAGGTCAATTTTACCTTCAACAGGTCGAAAAGTAAATTATTTTGAAAAAATCATTGAATCACACAAACATTAAACCAGATTGAAACCTATTTTATATGGATAAAGAGGTATTCAAATTAGTAAAATATGGTGAGATTGAACCGTAAAAAAAATAGATTTTGTTTTATCGAAAGTTGGACGAAAGTAAACAAATTCAAAGATTTTCAAAGCCACTAAGGCTGAAACATGTTTTCATGCCCTTCTACTAATTCTATGTTCCATTCAGTACTCGCATTCCTTGTTCTAAGGCATTTGTTCATTTCTAATACACAAGGCTTATATATTTAAGAAATCAAATTTTTGTGTCCATACCACCAACAATATCACTTGACCAGTGCAACTCCCAAACCACCATCATTTGATAACCGCATTACCCCTCAAGTTTTGATGCCACTACCTGAGTACAATCACCTCACAATTGTGAAGAAAATGATCATATCTTTTGATGTACAAATAATTTTGATTCAAAGATTTTTATCTCAGTACCCACCCCTTCCGTGGCTCCTCAATAGTGGCTGTGGTGGTGGAGTGGAGGGGCGGTGATTATGTGGTGCTAAAATGATGGTGCTGGTGGAGGTGTAGTAGTCGTGGTGGAGTTCCATGTGGACCAGTGGAGGAGTGATAGTCGTGGCGTTGAAGTGGTGGTAGGGTTAAATGAATGTAGAGCCGGTACGGTTGAGGTGTGGTGTCAATGGTGGTAGCAAAGTGGAAATGCGGTTGTAGTGGTGGTGACGTGAGGGTGGTGGAGATGTGGTGGCCGGTGCTCCAATGATCTTTGTAGTGGTCAACTTATACTACCAACTTTTCCTAAACTAAACACTTTTATTGTTTTGATCGGATTTCACCATCTTTTAGTACTTTGAAAATTCATTCAATTGATATATAATAGGTCTTTATCGGATTGAGGATGAGGGAGATGCGATCACTTTACTTAAATGATTTACTTCTAGACTTGCTAAGGGTAAATTGGTCATGTCCATTGTTGCAAAAATATTTTAAGATTCAAAACTACTTGGGCTAGAAAGTAGACTTAACGTGCTTTTTAACGGTTCAAACCTCGCAAAAATTGGTGTTCGGGAGTGTCCGGAACAAACGCACCCGCAAAGTTTGAGCAATTGTGGAGCCTTAATGCGCCCCAGGCGCAATCCCTTGCGCCCGGGCGCAACTTAGGAATTCTAAAACCAACCAAACTTTGTGATTTTGCCATAGACACTTCCGAACTCCGATTTTGACATGGTTTGAACCATTGAAAAGCTTGTCTAGCCTAATTTCTAACCTAATTAGTTTTACTCCAAAAAAATTAATATACCAAAAGATAGGTCAATTTTACACTCAACTGGTCGAAAAATAAATTATTTTTGAAAAAATCACTGAATCGCACTAACTTTAAATCGGATTGAAACATATTTTATATGGATAAAGAGGTATTCAAATTAGTAAAATATGGTGAGATTGAACCATAAAAATTATTGATTTTGGTTTATCGCAAGTTGGACGAAAGTAGTCAAATTTAAAGATTGTCGGAGCCACTAAAGCTAAAACCTGTTTTCATGGCCTTCCATTGATTCCATGTTCCATTCAGTACTCGTATTCCTAGTTCTCATTTATTTCTAAAGAGCTCCAGAGAATTTAAAGGGCTTTTTACACTTTATCAAACAACACAAACCTGCTTTATCATCTCGGGATTTGCCTAATACACAAGGCTTATACATTTAAGAAACCAAATATTGGTGTCCAAGCCACCAACCAACATTATCAATTGACCACTGAAAAAAAACCACCATCATTTGATAACCGCATTACCCCACAAGTTTTGATGCCACTACCTCAAGTACAATCTCCTCACAATTGCAAAGAAAATGGTCATATCTTTTGATGTACAAATAATTTTGAATCCAAGATTGGTTTCTCAGAACCCACCCCTTCCGTGGCGCCTCAATAGTGGCTGTGGTGGTGGAGTGGAGGGGTGGTGATTATGTGGTGCTAAAATGATGGTGCTAGTGGAGGTGTACTAGTCACGATGGAGTTCCATGTGGAGCAGTGAAGAAGTGATAGTCAGCGCGTTGAAGTGGTGGTAGGTTTAAATGAATGTAGAGCCAGTACGATTGAGGTGTGGTGTTGATGGTGGTTGCAAAGTGGAAGTGCGGTGGTTGTGGTGGTGAAGTGAGGGTGGTGGAGGGGTGGTGGCCGGTGCTTCGATGATCTTTGTAGTGGTTGACTTATACTCCCAACTTTTCACAAATTAAACACTAATATGTTTTGTTTGGATTAGAGTTTGAAAAATAGTAGGTGTAATAAGTTGAGAGAGATAGAGAGAAAATGATGGAAGTAGGAAGAATTTAGGGGAATTTTTTGAAAAATTCTTTTTGAATTGTGAAAAGAACAAGGCATTATTGTTATGATTTGATTTCCCCATCTTTTTATACTTTGAAAATTCTTTTTATCGATATATAATAGGCCTTTATCAATTTAAGATGAGGGAGATGCGAACTCCTTAAATCATTTACTTTTCGACTTACTGAGAGTAAATTGGTCATGTCCATTGTTGCAAAAATATTTTAAGATTTAAACGACATGGTTAGAAAGTTGACTTAACTAGCTTTTTAACAGTTCAAACCTCGCAAAAATTGGAGTTTGGGAGTGTCCAAGACAAACCCGCAAAGTTTAAGCAATTGTGGAGGCTTAATGCGCCCCAGGTGCAATACCATACTCCCCAGGCGCAATCCCTTGAGCTTGAGCGCATCTTAGGAATTTCAAAACAAACCAAACTTTGCGATCTTGCCACAAACACTCCCGAACTCCTATTTGGACGTGGTTTAAATCATTGAAAAGCTTGTCGAGCCTAATTTCTCAACTAATTAGATTTACTCCAAAACCATTTATACACCAAAAGATAGGTCAATTTTACCCTCAACAGGTCGAAAAGTAAAGTTTTTTGGAATACTTATTGAATCACACTAACTTTAAACCGGATTGAAACGTATTTTATATGGATAAAGAGGCATTCAAGTTAGTGAAGTATGGTGAGATTGAACCATTAAAATTATAGATTTTGGTTTATCGAAAGTTGGACGAAAGTAGACCAATTCAAAGATCTTCGGAGCCACTAAGGCTAAAACATGTTTTTATGCCCTCCCACTGATTCTATGTTCCATTCGAAACTCGCATTCCTAGTTCTGAGCCATTCGTTCATTTCTTAAGGGCTTCAGAAACTTCAATTTGGAAGTCATATCTGAAGTCCGAACTTACCTAGACACTTCAATTTGGAGCTTGACTTCGAGAAAGAGCTTTAGGAAGTAACTTCGTACAAAAACATGACTTGGCCTTCGAACTTGTAATAAAGATTCAAAGGACATGGGATTAGGGCCCGTTTTTCCTATTGACTAAACGGGTTAGGAATCTAGATAGACAAATCTCCAGGCATTCGTTAGCCGGTGTCGCAAGTACCAATTTTGCAGCTTCCCGTCGAAGAATGGCCGTAGGTTTGTCTATTTAGAGAAGAACCAATTTTGCAAGAACACATACTTACCTCTTAATTACACATG
>BPLS01024943.1:39076-49529 GCA_019656275.1 Rhododendron kiyosumense | reverse complement strand
TCAGGCAATTATTCAGATAATATCCGGTTTAGTTCCGGTGCCTTATGCGCCGCTATTCACAAAAAATAAGTTCAATCCGGTATCGGTTAAGATGTTTACGAAACATTCAACTTTGTTCAAGAATTTAGTCCTAAATTCTAAAACAAAGTCGAATGTTTATTAACTTTTTTACCATTACCGGATTGAACTTATTTTTTTATAAAAATTGTAAACAAAGTATTTTAAACAAAATGAGCATTTTTAACATTTTTTTGGGGTCCCAAAATGGACCTAAAATTGATTTGTACGCGTTGGTATAGATTATTCATAGGGGGAATTACAAAGCAGTGAAAAATGGGCAAAAATTTCTTAACCCATGAACAGGTTTTTTGGAATTGCTCAAATATGAAACGGAACAAAAAAAATTTCCCATAGATGACATGGACAAAAAGAAAGTCTCCATATATGGAGTCGGTTTGTAGTCGAATATGAGTTTGGACCTAAGTTGCACCTTATTTTTTTAAAGTAGCACTTGAGAATGACTGAATTTGGACCTAAGTTGCACCTTGTGTCCTAACAATTGCACATTGAGTTGAACTAAATTGTTTCAGATTCAGGACAAGAGTTGCACCTTCACTTAAATTATTGTTGCAGCTTCACTTAAATTAGATTGCACCTTCGCTTAAATTAAATTGCACCTGATTCAAGACAAGAGGGGTATGAAAGTGCAATAATTTTAGGAGAGAGGTATTTTTTTATGTGTTTGTGTGTGTGATTGTAGAAGAGTTGATTTTAGGCAGCTGATTTTGTTGCTTCCTTTTTTGTTAACGCCACTCCCCTGTAAGTATATTTTTGGTGCAAAAATACACTTTTTGGTGCAAAAATACACTTACAGATGAGTGAACGTTAACAAAAAAGGAAAATGGTTTTAAAATCATTTTCCTAATATTATGATTATTCTGACACTTGGTAAATTGATTTTGACATTAATGGGTTAACTTGCCGTTAAAACGTTAAATTTCACGGTAACTATGAACAGAGTTTTCCTCTTCTGAATACCTTCCCATAGCTTGAACGGTCGACTCAATACCTTCCCATAGCTTGAACGGTCGACTCAGAAAGACAGAAACGCTAGCCCTTCTTGACTGATATTTGAGGTTGAATTTCTGTTGGGCTGAATCGACTGTGATTTGAAGTCCTTGATTAACAATTCTACTCCAAATACTTGACTGATATTTGAGGTTGAATTTCTCTGGGGCTGAATCGACTGTGATTTGAAGTCCTTGATTAACAATTCCACTCCAAATACTTGACTGATATTTGAGGTTGAATTTGTCTTGGGTTGAATTTGTCTTGGGCTGAATCGGCTGTGATTTGAAGTCCTTGATTAACAATTCCACTCCAAATACTTGACTGATATTTGAGGTTGAATTTGTCTTGGGCTGAATCGGCTGTGATTTGAAGTCCTTGATTAACAATTCCACTCCAAATATGCTGTCTTAAGTTTGATTGAAGGGTCCGTATGAAGAAATTCATAAACCTAACACAATTGAAGAAGAAAAGCAAGAACAGAAGGAAACAAGATCGATCTCTCTCTCTCTCTGAAATGTTCTCTGTAACTCTCATCGTGTTACAGAAATGAGACCTGAGATTCCTTTATACACTTCACAACTTCATTAGGCCGAACTGATCTAACTGTTGGATGTGCTTACTATTTGTGATAAAACCGAAAATGAGTGCAATAAAATCGGAATTCAAAACCTGAAAATTGATGGAAACAAATTGGTGATCAAGGCGAGTGTTTGTGTGTAACACTCTGTACTTAAGACAGATTTCGCCCCCGCTACGGTGCGCACGATTTGCATTGGACGACGGTCTCCCAGCACTACTTGATCGGAATCCCCCCAAAGCAGCACTTCAATTGGAGGGCCTAGCGAACCATCTTGTGTTTGTAACTCTCTCATATGAATGGACTTGAATGAAGGAAAAATCAACCTAAAAATGAATGAGGGAAATAATATTTATAAGCCAACTTGTAACTCTACGAAAAGCCACCAAGGAAATAGACACATCTGTTCGTGAAGGACGCGTCCGTCCACGGCGAACAAGTGCCAATGAAAAGATACAACTCCAAAATAAATCAATTTTCATTCACACTTAAAATAAAATATTATATCCTATAATATTTTCCAACAATCCCCCACATGAATGAAATTGACTCGATAACCAATGCAAAATAATGCAAACGACAGAGAGAGTACAAGTGGAAATTTCCTGCATAGGATAGGTAGCTTTTGGCTTTGAACATTTCCTTGTGAAAGACTATCGGATTTACTTGCTAACCAGTGAACGTGATGCCTTGAACTGTTCAGCGTTTGTGTAAACCAAGACAATAGAATTCACACAAAATCTTTCCTAACACAATTGGTTCTTACAGTTGTGCCCATTTTGGCCCTGGAACACCGACTGGTTTCAGAGAGTGCTTTAGAGAATTCAGCCTTAGAAAATTCTCACAGAAGCGGCCCCTTCACACTCACATAGGTGATATCTTATTAAGGGTATCCTGCTATACCCCACTTGGATTTACCAAGGTATAAGAATCACTAAAAATTAAACTTAACCTAAAACGCTGCAGGTATCACTGTTTCACCATAGGAATGAGTTGGAGAGATTTCTCCTCAGTGATACTCCTAAGTCTCATACAACTCGGTTGTCCCTTTGAACCTAGATCTTGGAATCTCCAGTCAGCTAGGTTGGGTTGCCGTTATAGAGACTTTTAATTAATAGGCTTTAATCTCATTCCTCTCGATGATCATTTGTTCTCTAGTCAAAACTCTAACTCAACGGATCCGTAACAAATTTTTTTGACGTTTCATTCTCAAGTGAGAACAAATGTTTAGCGGTTCGATGTCTTTAATATCGAGACTTACCGTTACACATGGTCTTCTATGCCTTTCTAACAACTGATGGCCATAACATTATAACTCTGGCATAGAATTGGACCCCCGTTGGAACATCTTTTAAGAGATGGCACAGCCATTCTTTTACTAGCCTCTTTGTCTAATATGATGAGTTGATCAGACTTCATCGTAGACCTTGCTATACACACATAAAGATTTCCAAATTATTGTTGCACTCCAATTGTATAATTAAATCCACCTTTGGATTCTACAACTTTAAATTGGATACTCATATCACCATACTTTATTCTTTAAGTATAGTTGAACATCTCCCATAGTGCAACATGTAAATATTGATTATCAATATTGTTTCCCCCACAATTCTGAAATTAATTCAGAATTCAACAAAATAATTTTCATAGTTTATGACATGACACGAACAATGTCTAAATTTCTCTTCATCTCTCGTGTTCCAAGACACAGAAGCAAGAAACAATCCCCACATTGAGTACCTCACACAATATCGAGTAACGCTATACTCAAATTGAGATGGTTATATGCTAATGTCACCATGCATTCTAAGTATCTTTGCCGATTCAATAGATACCCTCCATAGCATATAAACCAATTTCACTTTATTTAAAAGTATCTTATGGGGCATAGTTGTTGATAACTACCAACCACTTAAGATCGTAGAAACAAAAATATTTCAATTTTAGTTTCATGCCAATTCAAACATAACAAACGGATCTTCTGAGTTCATGGAAACTGAATTTCAAAAATTCAAATCATGAATTTACACATTTGGCGTTTCCAATAGTTTGGCCCAACTGACCCTTTTTTTTTTTTTTTAAGAAAGTCAAAAGATATGTGATATCACCAAGGGTCACGTCTCTTGGCGTTAACTGTAAACCCAACAGTCACACCCCTTAGTTAAACCTTTTGATGTAAACTCAAAAATCACATCTTTTGACGTAATCTCAAGGGTCACTCCAGTAACCCCAAGAATCACACCTTTTAATTTAACTCCAAGGTCACACATCTTCACACATAAGAAAAACATGGTGACGTTTTAGATAGTCACACCTATCCAAACTTGCCCAACCATTGCAAATGATCACTGTAAAAATAACACAACCAACAAGGAATATAATTAGTACACGGCTCACAGAAACCGTTCCTGGCCTACGTACTACCATTACAAGATTCACAGAAATCGTTATAATATTAAGACTAACGAACACATATGACATCACAGAAAGATGCAATGTTCTGTCTGTTCAACAATATGAGAAATGAAAACCACAACGTTTTTCAATGGAAATGTTGGTTCCCAACAGACACGTACAAACCAAGCAATGTGTCCATCCACGGAGTCATGACAATTTCTACTACATATGCCGTGTGAACATTAGAGTCAAATTCCAAGGTAAGCAAGCGGGCTTTCTATATAGCCAAGGATCAGTAAGAGAAACAAATAACTCATGCAAACTGACTGATGGAAAATATCCTTGCTGCCACATTATCACAATTAGGAAAATATGAAGGTACTCTAAATATTTGTGTGGCAATAATGAATAAACGGCATGAACCCATACCGCTAGAAATACAGAAGCAAAATCAAGGATGATATAGGTACTGACTATAAGCATATCCCACTTGATTCTATTCGCTAATCATATCGAATAAGCACAAAAAGTAAACTAAATCTGTCTTAAGATTGTTGGAAAAATGTGCTTACTATTTGTGATAAAACCGAAAATGAGTGCAATAAAATCGGAATTCAAAACCTGAAAATTGATGGAAACAAATTGGTGATCAAGGCGAGTGTTTGTGTATAACACTCTGTACTTAAGACAGATTTCGCCACCGCTACGGTGCTCACGGTTTGCATTGGACGACTGTCTCCCAGTACTACTTGATCGGAATCCCCCCAAAGCAGCACTTCAATTGGAGGGCCTAGCGAACCATCTTGTGTTTGTAACTCTCTCATATGAATGGAGTTGAATGAAGGAAAAATCAACCTAAAAATGAATGAGGGAAATAATATTTATAGGCCAATTCGTAACTCTACGAAAAGCCACCAAGGAAATAGACACATCTGTTCGTGAAGGACGCGTCCGTCCACGGCGAACAAGTGCCAATAAAAAAATACAACTCCAAAATAAATCAATTTTCATTCACACTTAAAAATAAAATATTATATCCTATAATATTTTCCAACACTAACTAACTCGGATTCCAATCCCATCTAGTGTGAGCGATGGCCAACATGGGTGCAATGCCGACCGGAAAGAAAAAAAAAAACAAAAGGCAATATGTGGATATAGAACGAGGAATGGTCAAACGGAGAGAAAAGAAAATGGAGTAGTCTTCTATTGCTTGTTAGGAAAAAAAAACTTTCGGAAAATTTTTTTGTGAGTGTTCACTCATTTTCCTTTTCCCGCAACGCAATCCTGTGTTTTTTGCAGAATCACTTTTGCAGCAAAGTAATTCCTACAAGAAAACTTAAATTGGTAAATCCTAGAATTTTCCTGCCAACTAAACACTAGGAAAGTTATGAAAAAATTGATTTTTCCGTACTCTCCTATTTTTTCTTGGCAACTGAACGGAGCCTAAAGTTGGTTGGACTACTGTTCTATAAGTACTTCTTTTCAATTGTGTTCAAAATTTCCTCCCATCGAAATGGTTGGTAAAATGAAACAATCATAAGTAAAAGTCCACATGCATCTTGTTTGGTTTTCATCCAGAATTTTTTTTGACCACTTATTTCTCAAAATAATTCAACTTATTTAATATTTCTGCTAAAAATTGGTTAATTTTCAAAATACTGGGATAAAAGTACAAATTTTTATTTTTTCGAATTTTCTCATCGAGACAAACTAATAATCTATAAAAATTTGGCACAAAACTAACAAATGCGAAAAAAATTCAAATAATGACAAACCAACTCATTTTAAGTTAAGTGCGAAAGAACACATTTATTTTGGGTAATTTTTTTTTAGGACTTTTAAGCTGAATTTTGACTTTTATTTCAACAAAAGAGAAGTATTTAATACAAGTAAAAAAAATTATTTAGAAAAATTATTGAAGACGAAATCTAGAAGGACAATGCCACAACAGTGATATCGAAATCACTAAGTCTAGGTACACTACATCCAACCACTACACCATCCACTACATTCTATGTAGGGCCCACTCCAAGTCCCAAAAAAATACAGAAAAATGTTCATAAATTTTAAAATAATATATTATGAGGTCCTGTAAAAATTAGCTCAAACAAATATCGGTAAGTATTATTTCTAGATTTGTAGTGGCGAAACTGTGCAGTTAAACAGTTTCGTCCCTATAAATCAAGAAATAATACTTACCGATATCCATTGAAGCTGATTTTTTACAGGGCCCCATAAAATATTATTCTAAAATTTATGGACATTTTTTTGTATTTTTTTGGGAGCCAGAATGAGCCCCATAAAAAATGTAATGGATGATGTAGTGGATGGATGGTAGTGTATGTAGCATCCCTCGATAGAAATTGAAAGTTCCGCGCAGGGAGCGGCGTCTTCACCAAGTCAAGAAAGATTGCTTTAAAAATTACAGTACATTCGTCGAAATCTTATATCTCTGCCTCTCCCAATTCACTAGTCCCTGTGATCTCCATTTCTGTCCGTGGTTCTCGGCTGCCGTGGCACTTCATGGGATTGGCCATGAAGCTTCGCATAATCGCCGCCGTGCTCCTCTGTTTCACGGCGGTCACCGCCCAGAACCTCGAGACTTTCAGCGAGAGGTACGGACCATTCAATTCTAGTTATAATGATGTATTCGAGTACGGGGACTCAGCCGAGATCTCCGAGGGCGCTCTCCAATTGACCTCTGTCGCGGGTGTCTACGTCACCCCGATCAGCTTGGCAAATAAGACGGGACGAGTGATGCTGAGAAAACGATTCAAGTTATGGGAACAAGGTTACAAAACCTCCGAGTTCGACAGAGTTGCCTCATTCAACTCCTCCTTCCTCTTCAGCATCTACCCGCATTTTATTAGCAGTACCCCGGGCGAAGGGCTGGCCTTCGTCCTAGCCCCGGACACGTCCATTCCGTCAAACAGTTTCGGTCAATATCTGGGCCTGACCAATGCCGAAACCGACGGCTCCCCCAGAAACCGCTTCGTCGCCATCGAGTTCGACACTGTCAAGCAGGACTTCGATCCGGATGCTAACCATGTGGGACTCAATATAAACGGTGTCACATCTGCTGTTAATGCCTCCTTGACCCCATTGGGATTTGAACTTGCACAGAATGAGACCAACTTGTTCAATGTGTGGGTCCAGTACGATGGGTTCGATAAGGTCATTGAAGTGTACATCGCACCTCAAGCTGGGATTCATGGGGAGACACCCTCCAGGCCCGATACCCCGGTCTTGATATCTCCTCTTGACTTGAGAGAGATTTTGGATCAGTACTCATACTTTGGTTTCTCGGCATCGACAGGATCTGGTGCGCAATGCAATAGTGTCTTTAGGTGGAACTTGACTGTGGACTCCTATCTGGATGTCGATGCTCCGGCTCTGGCTCTGGAGGACAAACATCATCCGTGGAAAAATATTCTAGTCGGGGTCGGGGTTCCACTGCTTGTGATTGGGGCAGCATTGACGGGCTATTATTACCTATGCAAGAAGCGATCAATGGCACGATCTAAGTCCAACGTCTTACTAGGGGCCTTAAAGAGATTGCCAGGGATCCCGAGGGAGTTCCAATTCAAAGATTTGAAGAAGGCTACCAACAACTTCGACGAGAACAAAAAGTTGGGCCAGGGTGGTTTCGGTGTAGTGTACCGAGGCTACCTGCACAACGAAAATATGGAGGTGGCCGTCAAGTGGTTTTCTAGAGAAACTATTAAAGGTCAGAATGACTTCTTGGCAGAGCTCGCCATAATCAACCGTCTCCGTCACAAACATCTTGTCCGCCTGCTTGGTAAGTCCTTTCTAAAGTTTAATTTATAACTTTATCTTGTTCAATTTGCTGCAAGTCTACAATCGCCTGGGAGTATTGTCACATAATACTCCAAGCCACTTTACGACACATTCTTGTAAAGTCTACCACTAAGTGTAAGACCCCACAAGAATATGTTGTTGTAAAGTGGTCCGGACACGCGGTACTTCCGAACTATTGAATAATTACTCCTACTTTTGTATATATGGTAGGCGTAGTAGTAATTTTGGCATTAGCACCAAAAAAAAATGTAATTATGGCAACAGGTAGTTTCAATTGAAATCTTGCTTCAATGTTCGATCTAAGACACTAAATATTGGCTATAACAGATAACAGATAAGGTCTTTAGGGATCAATTATCTTGGTTCCAAAAGCTTTATTTTTGAGGAGTACTCTTTCTCTCTACGTGACAGGATGGTCTCACAAGAAAGGGAAGCTGCTGCTTGTATATGACTACATGCCCAACGGTAGTCTTGACACACACTTATTCACCAAAACACCAGACAACAAGCCACTAAGTTGGGATCAACGTTATAATATCATAGTTGGGGTTGCTTCGGCCCTACACTATCTCCACAACGAGTATGACCAGAGGGTGGTCCACCGGGACCTCAAGGCTAGCAACATCATGCTGGACTCCGACTTCAATGCCCGACTCGGAGATTTCGGTCTTGCCCGCGCCCTGGACAAGGAGAAGACCTCATACACAGAGGCCGAGGGCGTGGCTGGCACATTGGGCTACATTGCGCCTGAATGCTTCCTAACAGGCAAGGCCACGCAGCAATCCGACGTCTACGCGTTTGGTGCAGTCTTGTTGGAAATAGTTTGTGGCTTGCGACCTGGAACAAGGATCGATGAATTTCACCTCTTGGTGGATTGGGTATGGTCCTTGCACCGAGAAGGCCGGATATTAGATGCTATAGAAGAGCAGCTTGGAGATGAGTACATCACTGAGGAAGCTCAAAAAGTGCTGATTTTGGCTTTGGCATGTTCTCATCCGATTGCAAGCAAAAGGCCTAAAACTCAAGTAATTGTTCAGATCGTATCTGGTTTAGTTCCAGTGCCTTACGTGCCGCCATTCAAACCGGCCTTCGTATGGCCGTCAATGCCTGTCCTGGAAGAAGATTTTAGCAGCCTGGCTAGCACCACAGAGACAAAATCCTTTCCAACGACCCATTTGGTATCCGGCTTCACGCCGCAATGCATCAGCTAAGAGCTCTATGCCGGCGACAAATTCAATATTGTGTAGTTTCTTTTGTAAACTATAAAACCAAGTCTTCTAATTTTATTTTTTTTAAATTCAGCAATGTTATAATCATAATATTTGAATATTATATTCTAGTTAGTATTGTCAACAAATCATGCAACTGAAATTTTCGCTCGAGTTTAAGAAACTAATCGAGATGTTTAAGTTACTGCACATATTTTTTAGGATTTATGGACAAATGTACACTTTAAGTTTGAAATTATCTTTCTCGTCCAAAAAAAAGTATGAGGAATTCACTTTGCAATTAAGTTGAAACTAATTCTTTTTTGGGAGATGTTCTTGTTGTGTTGACTGGTGAATGATTGTAGTTCGGATCGGGGAGGGATTACTTGAGTCATTTTTTGTGCATTTTTTTAGTTCCAGCATGGATAGCCTGTCTTCGACTAGATCGGAGAGGAATTAGTCGACCAAGATTAAGTAATTTTTTTGTGCATTTTTTAGTTCCAATGTGGATGACTTGTATTCGACTAGACAGAGATTAGTCGAGGTGTGTGCAATTCCGCCTTGTGCTCAATTCTCATGGTTACATGCATTATCCTTATCCCCTCTTCACTAAGTCTAAGATCTACCCGTCCACAGCTCAAAAAACCAGAACGCATGTCCTTCCACACCATTGGCACGCCTCGCGCGCTGCAACAGAAGAAAACCTCCCAGTGATCAAGTGTTTAGGCACGGCACAAAAAGAAAAAAGAAAAAAAGTGTGGCCTTGTTCATTTGCGAGTTTTGAGTATTTTAGTTTTGGTAATGAATAGAGAAAGAAATAAGGTAATTATTGAAGAGAGCGGTATTGAATAGAAAGAGATAGAGAGAGAAATAAAATTAATAATTAAAAAAATAGGATAATGATTGGAGAAAGATATAGTGTAATGATTAAAAAACAAAATTAAAATAAAGTTAAATATAAAAAACGAACAAAGCCTGTGTTGTGCATTGATGTGTGTGTGGACCCCTTGCTTTTTCTGGGTGGGTAGTACATCCATTCAGCGCATTCGAACCGTCCATTGCGTTTTTAGAAGACTTGAATTTGGAAAGAGAAAAAGAAGAGAGAAAGTGTAAGGGTGAGAGGAGAGATAGTGTAACAACCTGGATTTTTGACCCAATTTTTTTTTAAATAAAAAGATTTATTGTTATCTCAAACTTATTAATTTCTTTTAATTAGTTAGTTAAAAAAAAAATTTATGTAACAAAATTTAATCGATTTCATGTTAGCTTTTATAATTAACTTTAACCTTCTATAAATTTGTAATGATATATGTATATGTACATATATAGTAAATGTAGCAATGGTTTGTTTCCTGAAAATGAGGAATTATGCTCC
>BPLS01024943.1:0-39066 GCA_019656275.1 Rhododendron kiyosumense | reverse complement strand
CTCTCTCTCTCTCTCTCTCTCTCTCTCTCTCTCTCTCTCTCTCTCTCTCCATATTTTCCGCCACGACCACTGCCATACTCATCCTTTTCCACTACCCACTCTCCAAATCACAACTACCATTATCACCACCTCTCCCTCTCTCTCCAATCTCCTCTATATAAATACACCCTCATCTTCCTCCGAAAATTTGACACAAAAGCACACCACCACACTCACTGGAAATTCAGAGAAGAAAGGGAGAAAGCTTGAGTTTCACCCATGGTGGTCTAGAGGGTGAATGCGAAGTGGGTTCCGGTTCCGCGCATACCCGAACACAAATCCGAGATACAACAATTCTAGCACGACACGGATCATTCCAGAACCATCCTAAAATCAACCGAGGTCAGCCCGACGTTCCGTTTCTCCGTCGTCTCCCCCGTTTGGCTGGAAATCGTCCGAAACCGTTACCCGCTTTTTCGCCCGGAACCGAGGTATTATAATCCTTCTCCTACTTCTCCCTAAGTATATTTAGCCCGTAAATGACGATTTTGATGAGTTGGAATGGAGGAAAACGGCCCACAGATCAAAACCGAGTAATATGAAAATTTCCCCTGTTTTTCCGAATGAACACTGTTCATAACAGCTGAAATTTTAAGAGAATGGTACTGATATTACAGCTTGCCCCTTGTGCTTACGTTGATTCCAGATTCGACCCTAAAACTTTGTTTTTGTCTCATTGACCACTACTTTTACGCTTTAAAGTTTATAATGTTAAATGTATGTTAGGTATCACTAATTTGTCTTGATGTTATTATTAAATGTTTGTAATACTTGTTAATAGTATCACTAATTTCATTAACAGTTGCCATACTTGTTAATACCAAAAGATCATATTCTCTTTATAGATTAAAAGAGTTTTTTTTGAAAACATCCCTCCAACTATCCACCAGATTTTTACTTAGTCCTCCAACTATCAAAATGTTTTATTTAGTCCTCCAACTATTGGCTTGCATTTTATTTAGTCCTTCCGTTAAGTGTTCCGTTAAGTGTCAAACGGCCGGGCAACGTTTTGTTTAAAAAAAAAAGTTTCCAACCACCAATTTGCAATCCTATGGAGTAGAAATGTGATTATGAGAGCCTTAGAGACAAAATTTGATTATATCTCTTTAGAATAATATGATCAGAATAATAAGATCTTCACACCCATTCAAACGGATTAAAATTTGAGCACTTAATTTTTTAACTATATTTTTTAATATATAAACCGTCTCAAAAAATTAAGTGCTCAAATTTTAATCCGTTTGAATGGATGTGAAGATCTTATTATTCTGATCACATTATTCTAAAGAGGCATAATCAAATTTTGTCTTTAAGGCTCTCATAATCACGTTTCTATTTCATAGGATTGCAAATTAGTGGTTGGAAACTTTTTTTTTTTAAACAAAACGTTGCCGTCCGAAAAAATTAAGTGCTCAAATTTTAATCCGTTTGAATGGGTGTAAAGATCTTATTATTCTGATCATATTATTCTAAAGAGACATAATCAAATTTTGTCTCTAAGGCTCTCATAATCAAGTTTCTATTCTATAGGATTGCAAATTGGTGGTTGGAAACTTTTTTTTTAAACAACGATGCCGTCCGAAAAAATTAAGTGCTCAAATTTTAATCCGTTTGAATGGGTGTGAAGATCTTATTATTCTGATCATATTATTCTCATAATCAAATTTTGTCTCTAAGGCTCTCATAATCACGTTTCTACTCCATAGGATTGCAAATTGGTGGTTGAAAATTTTTTTTTTAAAACAAAATGTTGCCCGGCCGTTTGACACTTAACGGAACACTTAACGGAAGGACTAAATAAAATGCAAGCCAATAGTTGGAGGACTAAATAAAACATTTTGATAGTTTGAGGACTAAATAAAAATCTGGTGGATAGTTGGAGGGATGTTTTCAAAAAAAACTCTATTAGTTTCTTAGATTACTAATGATAACACTAAGACAAAATAAAAAGTAAAGGTAAGTAGACTTTCGTTTAGAAAGTAAACAAAATATTTTATAAATTTAGCAATCACTTATTTAACTTGACATTTTTACTAATCAATCTCATAAATATATCGAGTAAATAACCATGATGCTCCTTTATACAAAATTAATATTTCACAGCATAGTGCATTTGTAGTATAATGAAACTTAATTATCTTATTTTCTAGTTTACTTAGTAAGATAAAACATTTGAAGTTTTAGAAATTAATAAGATTGGAATTTACATATTTGATCAATAAAATTGTAGGAATATCAAAAAGCATTGGCCCAATCTCAAACCCTTATGTGTTTACTTATCTGCACAGTATCAATTGCCATATTGCTTTCCTGTCAAATTGTATCATGTTATTAATTGAGTTGTTATTGGAATTATCATGTTGTACGTGTTAGAATGGACTTAGGTTCATGGGATGGTTTCGAGTAGTGATTCATGTAGACGATGTTAAGTAAATTGAAATTGGTAAAGTGTCGAGGTGTGAGGTTGTGGAATGTGATTTGAGCCATGGCAATGGCAAGGGTAACCAATGGGGCCCTGTGTTGAAATGGGTAACCAATGGGGCCCAGTGTTGAGAAATGTTGTAACGTTAATATATGATACGTCATGGAAAGTTTCTCTTGAGAAAGAGAATGGGTCCCATGAGACGGTTATAGTTAGCGTGGGGTAGGGATGTCCGACCCTAATGTACGATGCGTCATGGGATGACTTGATCCTCCTGTTATGGTCTTAAGTGAGAACATGCTCGGTACATAACTTAGGTGCGCTCACCTAGGACCCTGGTACAGGATAAGCAAGAGGAAGGATGGACCCATGAGACGGTTGTAGTTAGTGGATGTGGGAGGAAAGGATCTCGTGGAGAGGATCCTTAGATTACATGTAAGATGATGGATAGTAAAGAAAAGATGATGTGTTATTATTCTGCACCTTCTGTGTATTATAATTTATTATATTGTTGATCTGCTAATTGTAGAGTAAGGGGTTGGTAGGATTGAGATTATTCTACTGGGTGAATTATCACTCACGGATACATTTGTATTCTGGCAAATCGTTTGCTTCGGCGTTCAATTTGCCAGAGTGTGCAGGATTCTACTGTGGAGCAGTTGATAAAAATGAGATTCCTGGAACGGAGTCTGGGCCAACCTTGCTTGGAATTCGTGTCAAAACTAGAGTCGCTCTGGAGTTGCTTTTGTTAAATAAATGTACATAGATTTTCTGTATTATTTTGAAATTGTAATTTTTGTATAAGGATAAATGGGGGCCTAAAAGTTTGTAAAATTCAGCGTATTTTAAGAATAATGCGCCCGAAATTCCTTGGAAAATCGGGGCGTTACAGATAGGGTTTCAATCCGTACCATCCAAAAGTGTATTAGACAATCCGAATGTGCTGAGTGAATATCATGTAGGATAAAACCACGTCCCGACACTGAAAAATTCTTCCTCTTGTTACAATCAACAAATCTTTGATGTAACAACACATGTAAAGACAAAAGTGTTGATTGCTATATGGAGTCTCAAGATGCTTCTTTTCGTTGGGGAAGGCAAAAGTGTTGTATCATGGAGCGCTCAATTTCACGATCTAAAAATATTTTGGATGATCCGAATTTTAAAATAACTCTTAGTTAAAATCTTTGTAGGAATAGTTATTTTAAAATCGGGATCATAATTGTCAAGAGGACAATCTGGATGAAGCGCTGCACCGTGCAGCACGCAGGTCCCCGTGGTTGCGTATCTCCGTGAATTACTATATGATGTCTGAAGATGCTTGTGCTTGCTTGGATATCACTCTGATTTTTTTCGGTTTTATTTCTAGGGATTATAGGTTTGGTGGGTTCCTTGCCAACCATCTTTGTATCTTTTTGTTGCTTTGGTCCTTGGAGGCATAAGGTTGTCGGTCGCTTGATCAGTGCCAACATAGTTGGGATACTTGTGTTTCGTGGTGATGCCGATTTTCCCTTGGTCCCTATGATCTTTGTACTCTAATTCTCAAAGATTAGGAAAAAGAATGTTATCGATTAAAAAAACAGAGAAAGACGGCCACATGTACGCAGGCACAATCAAACACACACAAAGGCCCCGTTTGATAAACCTCTTGAGAGATGGGATTAGATTACTAAGCCGAACGTATTAACAATACTGCTTTTGGTTTCCAATATTGGTTCGGATTCGTAGTCCGCTGGGATTACGAAGCTGAGGATTAGGGGGTATTAGCAATACCCCGTGGGACTTAGTATTCATAGTCCGAACCCAACCCCATTCTCATTACCAATTTCTTCTATCAATCAAATCCCATCATCTAATCCCATCTCAAACAAACATGATATTAATAATCCTATCATCTAATCACATCCCAAACAAACATACTCATTATCAATCCCTTCTCATTACTAATCCCATCTCCTTACGAATTCCAATCCTAATCCCATCTCCTTACGAATCTCATGCATCTATCACTTTTATCAAACGGGGCCAAAAGGTCCAGTCTATACCGACTTAAGAGAAACATTAATTAAAAGGTTAATTGATTCATTCTCCTCCATGAATTTTTGACTCCCGGAATTACTCTTCATGCATCTGAAAGCTTCTTCTCAAACCTGCAAATATGGAAAACGAAAAAAGTATTAAGCATCACTATTTTGTCAGTATGGGTTTAGCTCACTAAAGTTATCCTGCTGTAAATTAGTAATAAATATGTGTTTGCTTTGGAGGGGATAGACAATTTAAAATTTTCACGGCGTGCCCTTCTTGAAGATCCGAACCATTAATACATATAATCCGTTGAATATGATCAAGTTAATTTTCTTTGGAAAAATATGGACGACCTATTCTCACTCCTGAGAATAGAAGTAGTGATCGTCCATTTTTATGAGAAAGTTGGACCGATCATATGTCGACTATTGTTTGATTGAATTGATCTTATCTTTTACATAAACAACCTACTCAATAAGTTCTATTATAACTAGTTTGAATTATTGAGGCGATCGATGATCAGCCCATAGCTGAACCCTAAAAACCATCTCTACCAATAAGCCAATTGTGCTACGATGTATGCGGGTTCCACACTTAATATGAGAGAGTTTGCGTTATTTTGTGTGCATCTTGTGATTGTAGGCTTATTGGTAATAATATAGTTGAGACTTAAATATGACAAATAAGTGTAGAATGAAGTTATATACGTACATATTGATCAGTCCTTCATTGGTGCTCGTGCCACCATTTGGAATTGCTTAGCCCAAATGTCAATGCATGTTCACCCTTGAAACTGATTTCTGTTGGAATTTTCATGAGATTTATAATTAATTTGGGAAAATTCAAAAAAACCCCTAAACTTTGAACCCAATATCAAATAGGCACTTGAACTTAAATAAACTTCAATTGAACACCTGAACTTTCACTCCGTTATTTTTGTCTTTATTCAAAAATTATGTTTCGATCGTAATTTGTTACTTTTTAAATTCCTCTAGTTATGATGATGCAATAATTCTCAAAAAAAATGATGAAAAACTTGCTATATTTGGATTTGTATTTGAATTTTTTTTTTTTGAAAAATAGTAAGGGTAATAAGTGGAGCAAAAATGATGATGCAATAATTCTCAAAAAAAAATGATGAAAAACTTGCTATGTTTGGATTTTTTTTTGAAAAATAGTAGGGGTAATAAGTGGAGCAAAAATGCTAAGGACACATAAATTTGTACACATATCTTGCACATACATTTTTATGAGGCCCACCTCGGGTCCAACTAATATGATCCGAACCACTCATTATTTTTAAAATAATGTTTTAAGAGTTTTTGTAAAAATTCAACTCGATAGGATATCGGTAAGGGCTTTTTCAAAAATCACAATGTGAATCAGACTGTTTCACCCTATGATTTCTGAAAAAGCCCTTACCGATATCCTATCAAGTTGATTTTTTACAGGAACTCTTAAAAAATTATTTTAAAAATAATGAGCGGTTCGAATCATATTGGTGGGACCCGAGGTAGGCCCCATAAAAGGTATGTGCAAGATATGTGTAAAAGTGTATGTGCAAGTAGCATGACTGTGGAGAGAGATAGAGAGAGAAATATTGGAAGTATGGAGAATCTAAGGGGAATTTTTTAAAAAATTCTTTTTGAATTGTAAAGAAAACAATAAAAAACACAAAAAAAATTTGATAAAGACAAAAAATAAGCCAATAAACTTATTAGCCGAACGGGGCCTTGAAAAGGTGCCAGATCACTGTTGTTTTCCTCTAATTTCTACCTCTAACGTTTTGTTTTTTCTGTTAGTGTCTAGCTCAGCAGTTGTCGTTAGGAAAGTCACGATGTGAGACAGAAGGGGGTAAATTGAATAACAGAGTGAAAGTTCAGATGTTCAATTAAAATTTATTTAAGTTCAGGTGCCTATTTGACATTGAGTTCAAAGTTCAGGGGTTTTTTTGAATTTTTCCCAATTAATTTTGATGAAGAGGTCTTTCCAAAGCTCTTGGCATGTGTTTACATCGATCTTTTAATTTCTAAGAGACATGACTTTTATGAAAAATCATTATAGCCCTGTAAATATAAGATTACGGATTACCCTCCAGATTTAAATTATTTTGATGACTTGAGTTCTTCTCTCTAGCTTCTACATCTTAATTTGTATTTTTGATCATATATATATAGTCTCAACAATTGTTAAAGATTTTCAAAATAAAAGAGTCGTTGTTTTGGTTTTGTAAAATTTTCATGTTTCATTAGAATGCTTGTTTTTCCTTTTTGTGAGCTTTTTCCCACATTGGATAGTTGAGAGAAGTTGGAGTGGTATATATTAGGAAACATTCCTAATATGAATAAACAATGATCTAGTATGGTGCAGCCCTATGGTGTTTCACACTATACCGGTAGAGCCGGTACACACGCGCGCGCGCGCGGCGTGGGCTGTGGTGCATTGTGGCGCTTTAGCGGCGCATTTTGCACTTAGCACGTTTCTTATTGCGAGTTGGCAGTAAGGTGTCGCTGACGTGGATGCCGCGTGTCGCACACGTGGCATGTGAGTCACACGGATCGGTTAAAATTTATGTCTTATTTCTATGCTTTGGTTTATGCTTTAAGTATGTGTGAGTAGTCGTTTGGCTAAGTCTCGGGATAATCTTTTTACCGAGGACTTAGGTGGTTATTTGGTTCTCAAATTTTAGGGCTTAAAATCATGATTCTCGGAATAGGGCTTAACTTGTATTTTTGGTCTAAACAAGGTGTGTTAACTACTTGGTAAGGCATTTGTCAAGCAGTCTTGGCAAGTGGCTCACCAAGGGCTCGTGGCCTCCTATGTGTTCGATAAATTTATCAAACAAGTTGGTTCGCCTCCGTTTAATCACATCTTTCATTAAACATATTCGTTAATGCTAAATTGCCCGGGCGTGAGCACACGGTCGTGACTCTCGCCTGAGTTATATTGAGAACCGGTAACATCCTTTGTCAAGGGTTAGAAGATTCCTAGACTTGCCTCTTTTAAGTTAATTAAGCGTTTTCCTAGTCTTTTTTTGCCTTGGCATATTTCTCCGTTTCAAAGCAAAACCTATTTGGCCGCCTTGAACGCCACATTCTACCATTACAACCTACAATCCATTTGAGCTATCTTGCGAATTCCCTGTGGTACGATCCCGGTCTTACCAGTTTATTATGCTACTGACAGCCTAGCCCTACGCTTGGGGTTTTCTCAACCTTATTCAAATGCGAGGTTTGAAGGTTAAGCAGCTACCGGAGGATCTCTCGAGACAACCGTGCATGTTCCAGGTTCGTTAAATTTGGACGCACTGCAATCAATAGGTGTATTGATGTGTTGTAATACCCGAATTTTTACTACTATGATTATTTATGCAAATGGCGGGTTTTAGGTGGTACTTTGAATGCATTTACAAGTATAAAGAAAATGATAAGTTAGGAGAGATTAGAAAAGAAAATGTCTAAATTGCACAAAAGACAGATTTTGGTCATGTGGACTGTGCACGTGAGGTCATGTGGTGTGTGTAATGGATGTTTATCTATGTTTCTTTGTATATTCTTGGAGGAAGAAGTTTGTCTTACATGTAGTAAAGGTTAAGACTAGGTTAAGACTTAAAGAGATAAGTATTGGAACAAGGAAAGGTGGATGAATGAGGTGTGGTTATATATCTACGTGGGGTGTGTGCATGGGACACACGTACATTTTGAGTTTCTATATATTATGTATAACATGACAAGGATTTGGGAAGGGGGGGCTAAGAGGAGAAACAAAGGGGGAAAAGGAAGTGGTGGAAAAAAAAGAAGCCAGGAGCAGTGGCTCTTAAGTCTTCGGTGGTGAACTTTTGGTAATGGATATGGGAAAATCACTAACGTATGCGTGGGAGTTTGGGTAGCGGTGTTTATGCGTCGAGTGGTTGATTTTAAATTAAAAGTATTTGAGGATCCAGGTTGATACATCTAAGCTTTACAAATTTAATTTCTATGTTCTGGTGTTTGTGGATTGGGGTGTTACATGTGTGGAATTCTGTAACTCCCGTAACCCTCCCCATGATGGTGTATTCACTCCCATAACCTCCCTCCTTGATTGGCAGAATTCATTCTCCTATTAATGGCAGCATTCATCTCCAGGAGTTACATTGGCCACCATCACTCTATAAAAGGGGGCTCATGTTTTAGAGAATGCATCAGAAATTCAAGTGTGCTACTATACCTTCTAGCATATTGTTCCTAGAGAGAGAGAGAGAGAGAGAGAGAGAGAGGTGATAGTCAATTCATCAAGGCGGTTGACAGTGGTATTCCGATGGCTTGCGGTTTAGCCGAACCAACTTTGAGAGGAAATCACTGACGCAATCTACAATACCCACGGTAGGCGGCGAATCTTTCTTAAGGAGATATTAGTATCACACATGACTCAATTTGATATTCAGAAAATTCAGCTTGTATCTCGACTGTTTCAATCTGTTTTGTATTTGTATTTTGTTTAGATTATGTATCTGTTACATTATCAATGAAACTGTTCTCTAGAGTTTCTGTAAATGCCGAAATTTTCCCATCAGAAAAGCAAGAACAGAAGAAAACGAGAAGATCTCTCTCTCTCTCTCTCTCTCTCACACACACACACACATTGAAATGTTCTCTGTGACTCATCGTGCTACAGATTCCTTAATACACTTCATAACTTCAATAGGCCTAACTGATCTAACTAAGATTCCAATCCCATCCAGTTTTTTTTTTTTTTTTTTTTTGATCAAACCATAAACATATCATATAACATACTAAACATGGAAATTTACATCTTTAGCTAGAGCATGAGCCGCTATAACCTCGGTTCTTGGAACCTTAGAAATAACAACATAATTAAACTTACAAGCCAAATGAACAATATCAGACAAAACAATCCTAACCAAAGGATGAACTCGATTAGGCTTCTGAAGACCTTGCACCAAAACCAAGCAGTCCGAACAAACTTCCATGGACTGCCAACCTCTAACAAAAGCCCACGCTAGCGCATTCTAAACAGCAAGAGCTTCCGCCATAAGCGCCGAGCTGGCAAAAACTTCTCTCCTTCCCTCCCTTCGGACTACTTCACCATCACGAACCGAACACCACGCAACCGCACCTTTCCAAGATTGCTTATCCCACACCCCATCTACAAGCAACCTCGCAATAGCAACTACCTCACCTATACTACTTTTCAAAACAACTCTCAGCATGCCACCACCCGAACCAACACTCCACTGCCCTCGAATCCCATCCTTCAACCCAGAACCACCCATAGCCCTTCTCACAAGCACTAAAGTGCGATAAGCCTCTGCCAGACTTTCCTGTAGCGAATCCTGAGTACGACCAAAAGCCACATTATTACGATTACACCAAATAACCCACATAATAATAATGGACTCAACTAAAACAGATACATGAGGTACACCCCTCCACCATCGATCAAACCACACATTGAAAGGTAAAGGACTTCCGATAGAAAAGCCCAGCCCCAAATTAGACGCTCTCCAAAACCTTCTAACAGTCTCACAAACAAAAAATAAGTGCTCAATGGACTCCTCCTCCAACCCATAAACCGGACACAATGCAGTTGCGCCCATACCCCTCTGAACAAGAACTTGCCTAACCGGCAGAATTCTATGTAGTACCTTCCAGATAAAAAGCGCAAATTTGGGAGGCAAATTAAGACCCCAAACACTCTTCCAGTTTACACTACTTCCCTCACTTCCAGCAATTCCCCATTTAAGATTAACAGCTATAAAATAAGCTGATTTAACACTAAAACTCCCCTCCTTGGAACCCGTCCAATACATTTCATCTGGCTCTTTAACTTTAGGAATTTGTAGGGATAAAATCTTAGGAACTACTTCTTTAGGGAACAACACCTCGATCAAAGGCTTTTTCCATTCGAAGCGGTCCCAATTAATTAACTCCCTAACCTTAAAATTATTAAGGCCCAATTGGGTTCTCCCCACAAAAGGATTGAGACTCTCCGGAATCCATTGATGACCGAAAACCATTATATTTTCCCGTCCCCAAGCCGCCAAGCAATATTGTCTAGAATAAGCTCAAGCCCCCACATAATACTTCTCCACCCCCATGAACAACCCGACTTGGCCTTACATTCCAAAAAATCCTTCCCCCAACAATACTTACCCAACAATACCTTAGCAACAAGAGATTGCAGATTAGAGATCAACCTCCAAGCTTGTTTTGCCAGCAAAGCTTGATTAAAACAATCCAAATCTCTTAGCCCTAGACCACCATGACACAACGGCTTACAAAAATCCTCCCACTTCTTCCAGCAAACACCACCACCATCCCCTTTTCCCCACAAAAAATGAATTATCAAACTCCTAACTTTTTGGACAAAATATACAGGCGCCTTAAAGGTCGAAAATAAGTATATCGAAATAGTTGACAGAGTATGTTTTGCAAGTACCAGTCTACCCCCAAAGTCTAAAGATTGCATATTGAATCTACCCAACCGCCCTTGAAACCGATCCAAAATTCTCCCAAAAAGATCACCCTTCCTTCTTGTAACATCTAAATTAGATCCTAAATAAATACCCGGCTTGGTCACAATTTTAATGTTCAACACCCTCATAAGAAAATCTTTCTGTCATTCCAACATATTCGGGCTAACAAAAATCTCTGACTTGCTTTTATTAACCCACTGCCTCGCAAACTCACAAAACAAATCTATTAGACACCATACGTCCGCCATGTCAAAATTAAGAAAAAAAGAAGCTATCAACCGCAAAAAATAAGTGAGAAATTAGAGGCGAATGCTGACTAATAGCCACACCCCGACAAACCTTTTGACTCGCAAATAAACTCAAATTGGCCGACAACACCTGACTAACCAAAATAAACAAATAGGGTGATAATGGGTCACCCTGATGAAGACCACAGCGAGGGGAAAAGAACTCGGAAGGAACACCATTGACCAGAACCAAAAAGGACATTGTTGAAAGACACTGAGATATGAGGTTAATCCATTTAGGACTAAAACCCAAACTAGAGAGCACATCCAAGACTGCTGACCACTTGACACGATCATACGTTTTGTTCATATCAAGCTTCAAAGCAAAACAAGACTGACCCTTGCGTTTTTTCCGAATAAACTCAATAGTTTCATGTGCTAACAAAATGTTATCCGTAATAAGACGGCTAGGAACAAAAGCATTCTGGAAGATAGAAATAAGAGACTTGAGCACAGGGCAAAGCCGATTAACCAAGACACGAGCAATCACTCTATACAAAACATTACACAGACTGATGGGCCTATAATCATTAACAGAGGACGGATTGGAAATTTTGGGAATCAGAGCAATAAAAGTGCGATTAAGTTCTTTAAGCATAGTACCCGAATGAAGGAATGTCAAGACCATTTGCGTAACTTCACCGCCCACACACTCCCAATTCTTCTGATAAAACCCTGCAACAAAACCATCCGGACCAGGAGCTTTCATGCTCCCCATCTGTAACACAGCTTCATACACTTCAGCCTCAACAAAAGGAGCTTCCAAATCTCGCACTTGATCAGATGACAAGTGTACCCCCAACGCTGAGAGCGGCTGAAAACAAGTCGGAGTGATTTCTGAATCCGATAGCCTGTCATATAAGCCTCCCCCAAAACCCCCGTTTGACCCACACTGAAATAGCGCCTTGAAATGGGATAAAAATAATCGCTCAATGGCCTCTGGATCATGAACAAAATGGCCATCACTTCCTTTAAGACATACAATCCGATTCCTTCGCATCCTAATAGTTGCTGCCTTATGAAAGAATTTTGAATTCCTATTGCCAAGAGCCAGCCATCTTTCCTTAGCCCTCTGCGCCCAATGCATCTCTTGTTCTTCCAACAACTGATCAATTTGCAAGCGGAACTTCCGATCCTTAATTACCAGCTGCTCCACCACATGCCACTCCCTTGCACCAACATCCCTCAGAGATTTTTGAATATCGTCCAATTCCACTTGAGCATCCTCTAGCTTTTTCCGAAGGTGTCTAAACGAAAGCTCATTCTAGTTACAAATGTCGCATCAACCATTTCTGCTTCTGCACCACCCTGAAAGCAACGGACCCCTGAATTGACTGTTCCCAAACACGCCGCGTAATCTGACCCATATCATTTACAAATAGCCATCTCTCTTCAAATCGTCCCGGTCTTCCCCTACCTCTCCTTCGAAACACCCAATGAGTATCCACCAATAGCAGACTGTGATCCGAATGAAAAATTGGGTAGACAAATAAAGCAGCCGAAGGGAAAAACTCCAGCCACAACGGATTAGCCATAGCTCGGTCTAATCTTTCAAAAGTGACATCCCTCCCTTTTCTATTATTCATCCATGTGAAATGAACGCCAAACCTTGGAATATTGGCAAGGTTAAACTTTTCCACAAACTCTTTCAGCCACTCCACACCCATCAGTGCTCTTGAACATGTACTGAGCTTATCTGATGGATCAAGGACTTGATTATAATCCCCTTCAATCATAAGCGGCAAATCAAAGTTTACCAGAACTTTGCCCAAAAAGTCCCAAGTATCTTTGCGATGACACAAATAAGGATGACCGTATAAAAGAACCAACAACCAACATCTTCCCATCTCATCTACTACTCTCAAAAGAATGAATCTCGGATGGCATCGAATCACCTCAATAGAATAGCAATCGTCCCATGCTGCCCAGATACCCCTCGCCAGCCTAATCGCATCAATTTTAACCCAAAACTTAAACCCCATCTTTCGAGCAAACCCTTCAAGACTAAGAACACTACATTTCATTTCCATGAGAAAAAGAAGGTTAGCTCGGTGTTGCTGGGCCAGGCTTCTCGCTGCCCGAACTGTAAGGGCCCGGCCCATCCCCCTACAATTCCAGCTTAAAATCCTTGTTAGGAATGCCTTTTATTCCTTAGTCCCACATTGGTTAATTATGTTGTTCCCATTTTTGTAGCCTATTATAAATAGGGCTTTTGGGGAACTTCTAAAGTATCTTTTTTGGGCTTTCATATTGTGGTGGCCTTTCTAGAGTTACGGATTATAGCCGGCTCTTTGTATCTCTTCTTCACGTTGGTTAGTGAATCCTCTTTCTCCTCGCCCGTGGACGTACCCATCTTGGGGAACCACGTATATCTTGAGTCTTTGTGATTTCTTGTTTAGTTTTCAATTTCTCGTTCTTAGCTTGTATTCATAGCGTTCGTTACAACAAACTGGTATCAAAGCCAGGTTGAAAAATCTAGGGTTTCGTTTCCGATTGTGGCTATGGCGGCTAAATTCGAGATTGCGAAGTTTGATGGGCAGAGCAGCAGTTTCAGTCTTTGGAGAGTAAAGATGAAGGCTCTGTTAACCCAACAAGGATTGCACAAAGCTTTGTCAGGCAAGACTAGTTCTGGAATCAAAGAGGAAGATTGGGATGATACGGATGCCAAAGCTCTGAGTTCTATTCAGTTGAGTCTGGCAGATGACGTTCTTCGCGAGGTGGAAGAAGAAACTTCAGCAGCAGGAATTTGGCTGAAGTTGGAAGGCATATATATGACGAAGTCGCTCACCAACAGGTTATATCTTAAACAACGTCTTTATACGTTTCGTATGCGAGAAGGTATACCTGTTAAAGATCATTTAGACGAGTTCAATCGTATTATTATGGATCTGAAAAATATTGATAGTAAAATTGAGGATGAGGACCAAGCCCTAATTTTGCTATGTTTTTTACCACTTTCGTATGAGCACTTTGTTACAACCCTATTGTATGGCAAAGACACGATATCCATGGAGGATGTTAAGGCCAGCCTATATTCGAAAGAATTAAGGAAAAAAGTGTCAGGTGAGGGTGATGCACATGCGGAGGGTTTGTATGTTAGGGGAAGAACAACAGAAAGGGTGGAGTCGAGTAATAGGGGAAGATCCAAGTCATCAGGTAAGAAAAAGGGAAAGTGCAATTATTGCAAGAAACCCGGGCACTAGAAAAGTGACTGTTTAAAGCTCAAGGAGAAGGAAAAAGAAAACCAGAAAGGGGGTAAAGTAATTGCTGGAATTGCTGAAAGTTCAGATGAGTCAGATAATGTGTTATCAGTTACAGAGGGCGATTCTCGCTCTAATACCGAGTGGGTTCTAGATTCTGGATGTTCATACCACATGTGTCCGCATAGAGAGTGGTTTTCTACTTATGAGGTGGTCAATGGTGGTACAGTTTTGATGGGCAACAACATGGCCTGTAAGACTGTTGGTTCAGGAACGATTCAGCTTAGGATGCATGACGGTATTGTTAGGACTTTATCTGAGGTTCGACATGTTCCAGATTTGAAGAAAAATCTTATATCCCTGGGTCCTCTTGATTCTTATGGTTGCAAATTCCTCAGTGAAGGTGGAGTTTTGAAAGTCTCAAAGGGTGCATTGGTACTGATGAAAGGTCAGAAGCGTGGTAACCTCTATACACTCCAGGGCAGTACAGTTTTAGGTGCTGCAGCAACGGTTGCTTCATCAAAGGTTTCAGATTCAGACTTGACTCATTTGTGGCATATGCGCCTTGGGCATATGAGCGAGAGGGGGATGACAGTTTTGAGCAAACAGGGTTTGCTATGTGGCCAGAAAACTGAGAAGCTGGATTTCTGTGAGCATTGTGTTTACGGCAAGCAGTGCAGGGTAAAATTCAGTACAGCTGTTCATCGCACCAAAGGCACGGTGGATTATTTTCACTCAGATCTTTGGGGTCCCGCAGAGGTAACTTCTAAAGGTGGTTTTCGATATTTTATGAGTATTATCGATGATTTCTCTCGTAAGGTTTGGGTGTATATGTTGAAATATAAGAGTTATGCCTTTAATACATTCAAACAGTTTAAAACTTTGATTGAGAATCAAACTGGTAAGAAAATAAAACGTTTGAGAACTGATAATGGTATGGAGTTTTGTCTTGGCGAGTTTGATAGGTTCTGCAGTGATGAGGGCATTGTGAGGCATCACACAGTGGGAAAAACCCCTCAGCAGAATGGTGTGGCTGAACGAATGAACAGGACTCTTTTGGAGAAGGCACGTTGTATGTTGTCCAATTCCGGATTGGGCAAAGAATTTTGGACTGAAGCCGTTTCCACGACATGCTATTTGGTGAACAGGTCTCCGTCGACTGTTATTGAGTGTAAGACTCCTTTTGAGGTATGGTCAGGTCATCAAGCTGATTACTCTATGCTGCGTGTGTTTGGGTGTCCAGCTTATGCTCATGTGAATGAGGGTAAGTTAGAGTCATGGGCCAAGAAGTGTATTTTCTTGGGTTATCAGGCAGGTGTGAAAAGGTACAGATTGTGGTGTCCTGAAGATTCAAAGTTTTTGATCAGTAGAGATGTTACTTTTGATGAAAACTCTATGATTAAGGGGTCTAAACAGGTTGATGATACAGTTCAGGAACAGAGTGTTCCAAAGCAGGTGGAGTTTTTGAGTGAATCTTCCGACTCAGGGAAGAAGCACATTGAGAAGCCAATTGAAGAGGAGTTCAAGAGTTCAGACACAGAGGTTGATGCGTTAGTTGAGCAATCACGCACTATTGCTAAAGATAGGCCAAGGAGGGAGATTCGGCCTCCTGAAAAGTATTCGGCTTATTCTGAGATGGTGGCCTATGCTTTATCAGTTGCTGAGACAGTTGAGTATGAGGAGCCTTCTAGTTATATGGAAGCTGTTTCGAGCACTGAGTCTGCACAGTGGTTTGTTGCTATGAATGAGGAGATTGAGTCTCTTCAGAAGAATCAGACATGGGAGTTAGTAGAACCGCTGAAAGGGAAGAGGATTGTTGGGTGCAAGTGGGTCTTCAAGTGCAAACCAGGTATTCCAGGGCTAGTGGCGAAAGGATACAGCCAAAAGGAGGGTGTTGATTACAATGAGGTATTTTCACCAGTTGTAAAACATAGTTCCATTCGCACTTTACTTGCTATTGTTGCATGTCATGATCTTGAGTTAGAGCAACTTGATGTCAAAACTGCATTTTTGCATGGCAAGCTTGAAGAACAGATTTATATGCGTCAGCCTGAGGGATTTGTTGTTTCTGGTAAGGAGGATCACGTTTGTTTACTTCGTAAGTCTTTGTATGGCCTCAAACAATCCCCTAGGCAGTGGTATAAGCGGTTTGATACTTTTATGATAAGCCAGTCATATTCTAGGAGTGAGTATGACAGTTGTGTGTATTTTCGAAAACTTCCAGATGGTTCATTTGTTTATCTAATGTTGTATGTTGATGATATGCTTATTGCTGCCAAGAGTGTATCAGAAATCAACAAGTTGAAACAACAGTTAGGTGGTGAGTTTAAGATGAAAGATTTGGGTGCGGCAAAACGTATTTTGGGTATGGAGATTTGCAGAGATCGAGTAGCTGGCAAATTATTTTTGAATCAGAAGTCTTATGTTCTAAAAGTGCTTGAGCGCTTTGCCATGCAGAACTCGAAGCCAATCAGTACCCCTTTGGCAGCACACTTTCGACTTTCAGCTGAGTTGTCACCACAGTCGGAGGATGAGGAGAAGTATATGTCTCAGGTTCCATATTCATGCGCAGTTGGGAGCCTTATGTATGCTATGGTATGTACTCGTCCTGATATTTCACATGCAGTTAGTGTCGTTAGTCGTTATATGGGGCGTCCAGGAAAGGCACATTGGGAGGCTGTGAAATGGATACTACGATATTTGTGCGGAACTGCAGGTGTTGGTTTATTATTTGGGGTTGCCAATTCTGGTGATCATGCTGTTGGTTATGTTGATTCGGATTTTGCCGGTGACCACGATAAGAGGAGGTCTCTGACAGGTTATGTTTTTACTCTGTCCGGAAGTGCCATTAGTTGGAAAGCTACTTTACAGGCTACAGTCGCGCTGTCTACAACAGAAGCGGAGTATATGGCCATTACTGAAGCTGTGAAGGAGGTATTGTGGATGAGAGGTTTGCTTTGTGAGCTTGGTCTTGCACAGGGCGTGAGTTCAGTATTTTGTGATTCACAGAGTGCTATACATTTGACTAAAAATCTTATGTATCATGAGAGGACCAAACATATCGATGTCAGGTATCACTTCGTTCGGGATATCATCTCACAGAAGCAAGTTGAGGTGAAGAAAGTGGGTACGGCAGATAACCCAGCAGATATGTTGACTAAACCAGTTCCGGTTGCCAAGTTCAAGCATTGCTTGGGCTTGCTTGGTATTTGCAGTTGATCGCCCCTCGGGGGCATTTGGCGAGTGAGAGGTTAAAAGGGGAGAGCTATATTTGGTGATTTGGTTCAGTGGAATTCAAGTCAAAGTGGAGAATTGTTAGGAATGCCTTTTATTGCTTAGTCCCACATTGGTTAATTATGTTGTTCCCGTTTTTGTAGCCTATTATAAATAGGGCTTTTGGGGAACTTCTAAAGTATCTTTTTTGGGCTTTCATATTGTGGTGGCCTTTCTAGAGTTACGGATTATAGCCGGCTCTTTGTATCTCTTCTTCACGTTGGTTTGTGAATCCTCTCTCTCCTCGCCCGTGGACGTACCCATCTTGGGGAACCACGTATATCTTGTGTCTTTGTGATTTCTTGTTTAGTTTTCAATTTCTCGTTCTTAGCTTGCATTCCTAGCGTTCGTTACAACAATCCTCATGATGAATGAGGAGGTTGTTAAGGGCCAACCTCCTCGCAAACCCCGTTTTTTGGACCAACGAATTCCCTTAGTACCAAATCATGACACCAGGACCACATACTGCCTAAATTCTTCTGCAAACTGGATCTCCAACTCCCATTTTCCCACCTCCTTGTCCCACTTCGAAACTCGATAACGTTTCTCCCCCCAATTATTTTCAAACAAGCTCCTAGCATACAACTCAATTGATTTTGTCCAAAAAAACCTATTAAATTCATTACAGACCATCTTCTCTTCCCACACTAAATCATCTGCATCCCTACCCAAAGTAATCTGGCCACCGCCCACGTCCTGGAGTCCGTCCACAACATTTAACTCTTGAACCTGTGAAGCTCGCCTCTTTCGGGATAAAATCGACGCTCCCCACCCGTCAGATTCCTCCCTTGCCTCCACACCACCCTCCCACTCCTCTATTCTGCCAACACCCCCAAACACACCCAGCGAAGAGCGATAAGTTGATAAGCAATCTCCTTCAGTATATTCTGACCCTAAGCTAGATATGGATCTTCTCTTGCACACCTCCTCCTCTTGCCAAGAGGATCCTCCTTTCCTCTTAATCCCACCGAATTTAACCCTTCTGTATTCATGATCAACATAGAAAAAATGCCTTACAAGAACATTGTGCGTACTCTTCCTGCAACTCAATCCTTTTACTTTTAATCTCTTAAATCTCTTTTTCCTTCCCCAACCCAACATCCTGGCCTATAATCCCCTAAATCTCCTGGCAATAAAAGAGGAAGCCATCCGGCCCATATTAGTGCCACGGCCCACATTTGCTACCATCAGTTCTTTACTGGGGTTCTTCCTGGCTGGCCCCATTTTGTCAATCCCTACCCGTCCAAGCCCAGTCCCCGTCAAATTCATTCCACATAAGCCCTCTTTTAAGTAAACTACCACAAATACCCCGCGCATGATAAGGGGTCTCACCTATGCGAGAAACTCCTGTGCGAGAAGCTGATGAAGGAGACGCCTTGTGCGGCGGTGGATGTCTACAGCGACAAAATCAAGCACCGTCTACAGCGACAAGATCAAGCACCTCCTTGAACCAGCCAAGGCATCCAGTGTGGCAGTGGGGCGATTCGCAACGGTGGAGGTGGGCGGTCATCGTGGTTGATGATGGAGAACAACTTCGGATAGTGGGCGGCGTCAGAGGGGATGATTACGAACAACTTCTCCATTGATTTTGATTTCGAGTGGAGGACGACGGTGGGTCGGGTCGGTTTCCAGGGCTCGACAATGATGATGGAGCCTTCTCCTTGGAAGGCGACGGCGGTAGTCCATGGGGAGGTTCTCGTTAGGTCTTGTTGGATCTCGTAGTATAGATTGATGATCTCATAGTATATAATAGATAATGACGGCAACGGCGGTGGCTATACCCGTCAATGACGAGGTCCTGGTGGATCTCTAGTGGAGGGACTGGTTTTAGAGCAATACACACAAATGGATGTTGTTTGTAGTTGCAAAGCTGAATCATGGTGGATAGTGAATGAATTCACAACCTTTTTTAAATTTTTATGGGATGAATAGTATAATTTGGAGGTGTGAATTCTTTGTACGTAGTTTGTTTTTTTTATTTTGAATGTTATGCTTTTGCTTGAATTACAAATTTTGGACAGGTGTGAATTCTTTAGTTGGAGATGTGGATTCTTTACCAGGTGTGAATTCTTTAGTTGGAGATGTGAATTCTCTCCCAGAATGCAGAATTCACACGTTCAAAAAATGCAGAATTTGTACCCAAAATTCACATCAAGACTTCACCAAGAATTCACATCCCAAGAATTATGTAATTTGGGAGTGTGAATTATGCAGATCGGGTTTGAATTCTACAAAGAGGTGCGAATTTTGCAAAATTCACACCCTAAGACTGAAAAGGTGTGAATTTTGCAACCAAGAATTCACACCTTAATAATTCACACCAAGACTACAAAGGGGCGCAAATGGTTGTGAATTTTGAAAAGGTGTGTGAATTTTGCCCTGCCTAAGAATTCACACCCACGAGAATTTACTCCCTCCCAAGAATGAACAGCTGTGAATTTTGAAATGAGTGTGAATTCTAGGACTGTGAATAGTACAAAAGGGTGTAAATTCTTAAAAGGGGTGTGAATAACAGTAGTTGCAACTTGTGTTGGACATCATGAATTCTCGGAGGTGTGAATTCTTGGCTGTGTGAATTCTCGGAGGTGTGAATTCTTCATAGGGGTGTGAATTCTTAGCGATGTAAATTCTTTATTTAGGTGTGAATTCACCCAAATAAATTCACATGCCCTAAAAACATAATTCACCCCGTCCATTAGAAAGAATTCATATGCCCTAAAAATAGAATTCACAAGCCCTAAAAACAGAATTTACCCCCTCTATTTGACAGAATTCACACGCACTAAAAATAGAATTCACTCCCTCCATTTGATAGAATTCACCCCCTTTTTGGTCAGATTTCACACGCCCTAAAAAAAATTTTACCCCATCTATTTGACAGAATTCACACATTTTAAAAACAGAATTCATCCCCTATATTTGACAGAATTCACACGCCTTAAAATTAGAATTCACAAAGGGAATTCACACGCCCTGAAAACATGATTCACACCTGTTGCTCAATTTCACACACCCTAAATACAAAATTCACCCTGTACAATTATATATGAAATAAAAAAATAAGAAAGAATTCATAGCCCACCATACAAATATATCAAATAAAAAATATGAAAATAATAAATGACATGCCCCAAAACATAATTCATCCCTTCTAGTTGGCTGAATTCACACCCCTCCGAAACAATTTACACTCTCCAAAATGCAGAATTCACACCCCGCAAAATGCAGAATTCACACATCACAACTTACTCCCCAAAATACAGTATTCACAAACCAAAAAGAAAAAATTCACACTTGTCAAATGCAAAATTCACCCCCTCTAAAATGAAAGAATTCACACCCCTCAAATGCAGAATTTATACAGACTCTACACAATTCACATCCAAAAAATACACAATTCACACTCTCAAAAACAAAACAAAAAATTGCGCATAATTTTCAGAATTCACACCACAAAAAATTAGAGAAATAAAAATAGACAAAAACATATCATATACAAAATGAAACAAAAAAAAAATTCTAAAATTACAATATGCAAATCAAACAGTCCTTTATCATATACATATAGCATGTGGTGCTTTTATTTCTCTTTGTCATTCACCCCCTTTTGTCATATACATGTATATATGCATACGCACATGCTTCTAATCCTCGCCGGCTTGGTGGAGCCCTGGTGTCGATTGGTAGTCGCCGGCGACCCTCATGTCTCAGATCAGGACTCCCGTCGGAAGATCGCGAAGCTAAGGGACGCGTTCCGGCCCATTAGACGAGGATACAAATACAAATAGATACATGTGGATATATGTTTATACGTTTGCAGCAGTGGCGGCGAGGAATATGGAGGTGGAGGAAGGAGACGAGGGGAGCGGAGGCGGAGGAAGGAGACGGTGGAGATTAGCAGTGGCGATGGTGGAAGTTGTGGTAGAGGAGAGTGGAAGGCCGGGCAGAAGGCCAAAGAAGAAAGAAGCTGGAGGACTAGAGCGGGGGTATATTGGCCGGGCAAATGGGCAAAGTTGTAAAAGCACCTCTAGAAAGGGGCTGCATGGAATACAAATTACAAAAGGGGGTTCGGAAGGAACCCCAACTAAAAAACGCGGGGCCGGCCGATAATTTCCTGTTCTTTACTGGTTACATCATCCTCAGCCCATCTTGAGCAGCCCTCCAAACTTTGGCCTACCAAACTCCTTTTTCGAGATCTATTAATCCCTTCAGAAGATGAGTCCGAGTCCTTGCCAATAAAGTCCATGGGCCACTTGCCCTTCCCTTCATAACCCAATACTATGGGCTGATTCCTAGTGGTACTTCCACTGGGCTCCCTAATGACAATAGGCCCAGCTTGACTTAGCTCATGACCCTGATCCGTCAACCGCCTAACCAGCTGTCCTCCTTTATTAAGGGATTGACTGACTGCAGAGCTACCCTCAGATCCAGACTGCAATAACTCCTCATCCGATCTTCATCTACCAACATCACATCCATTTGAAACCCAAAATTAATTTCCTTTAGACCAACATTGACCAGACTATCCTCATCATTAACTACAATCCAACTACCCGCATTTACCCCACAACTCCGTACCACTGCCTCCCATTCTGCCCATCGGCGATCGAGTTCCCCAACGTCCGGCACCGAGTCGTCAAACACCCACGGCAACTGACTAACAGCTCTGCCTAGCGAATTGGGACTATTGAAAGATAAATTGCCCAAATCGATCTGCAAACTTCTCGGAGCATCACCAGTCAAAATCAAGTTCTCCGGACTGGGATGTGGATTACGCCCATCCGTTGACGTATAATTATCTTCACCACCCCGAGCCAGCAACCCCACATTTGCATCAGAGGGCACAATATGGCCAATATGGGTATATCGGCGATCAAAAGAAAAGAAGAAAAAGGAAAAGAAAAGGCAACGCGGGAATAGGACCAGGAATGGTCAAATGGAGAGAAAATAAAATGGAGAAGTCATTTATTGCACGAAGGAGAGTGGGGGTCGGGGGGAAGGGGGTTTGAATCTTCCAAATTAAGCTGGGCCTTTGATCTTGGACAATCGAAATGGTTTGTAAAATGAAACAATCATAAGGAAAAGTCCACACGCATCTTGTTTGGTTTTCAGCAATTTTTTGACCACTTATTTTTCAAAATAATTCAACTTATTTATATTTCTGCTAAAAATTGGCTATTTCTTAAACTACTGGGGTAAAAGTACAAATTTTTCAATTTCATTCGTCGAGACGGATTAATAACTTACGAAAGTTTGGTACAAAACTAACAAATGTGAAAAAAAATTAAATAATGACAAATCAACTCATTTTAAGTTAAGTGCAAAAGAATACATTATTTTGGGTAATTTTTTAAGGACTTTTAAGCTGAATTTTGACTTTTATCTCAACAAAAGAAAAGTATTTATTTCAACAAAAGAAAAGTATTTAATACAAGTACAAAAAATTATTTACAAAAATTATTGAAGATGAAATCTAGAATGACAATGCCGCAACAATGATATAGAAATTGAAAGTTCTGCAAAAGTGAGACCGGAGCCTTCACCAAGTCAAGAAATAACATAAAATAAAAGAGAGAAGAAACTGAATCTTGTTTTTCATTTCCTTGTATTGAACTTGACTTACAATGATTAGGTATCCCTAATTATACGAAATTACACCAGAAATGAACATGAAATGAAATACAAAGAATCAAACGAATTTTACTCTACATTTCAATGGAATTACAATTTGCACTTGAATCCCACTTGCAAATAACTGCCAGCTGGACTTTGACTAGAAGTGGAGCCATAACGATTGGAGTGAGAAACTGAGAATTGATTCGCTCCGAGAATGTTAGAGCATCCACAGTGGAATAAGCAAAACAAAAAGTTGTTAAAATTAGCAATATTTGTTCAAAAAAGTGCTCACATTAGAATAACCAAATTTAACAACCTCTTAGCAACTCATCAAATTTTGCCTTTTGAATAATCAAAACTACCAACATTTAACCAATAACCAAATTTAGTGATCCTCATATTTTCTCAATCAAGTACATCTATCATTATACAAAAATCTTTTCTTTCTCTCTCTCTCTCTACAATGTTTTCAAAAAATAATTATAAAAAATTATTCTTACTATTCTTTTCAGAAAATTTTTCTTTTTCTAAAAAATAAAAATAAAAACTGTCTTTATATGAACTCTTTTTTCTAATTTTTTTTTTTATAAAAACTGTTTCTTCAATTTTTTTAGAACTATTTTCTTAAAAAATTGTATTTACACAAAGCTGTTTTTTTACACATTTTTTTTTCATTAACTATTTTTTTATCCAACTATTTTTAACTTAAACTAATTTTTTTCTTCCATAAACTGTTTAATTAATTTTTTTTTTCAAGAACAAATATTTTTTTTATAAAAATTGCTTTTAACAAAAACTAGTTTTTCAAAAGATTTACGTGAAATGAAGGAGAAAATTTGGAGAAAACTCATGAAAGGAAGCAATGATCCCATTGGTTTTGATTATGAGGCAAAAAATAACCAATGTGAGACTTAACATTGCTAATTTTAACAACCTCTAAATGGATAATCAAAATCTGATGTGGCATGTTCTGATTATTCACTTTTGCTTATTCCACTGTGGATGCTCTTATAGTGAAACGAGTGGAAGAGTCTTTGGATACGCGGTTTTTGGTCCCGCCGACCACAGGTTGGTGGAGATCTGGCAGTGCCTTGACCACTATTACTTGACAATATTGCTATAAAAATCACAGTACATTCGTCGAAAGCTTATATCTCTGCCTCTCCCTATTCACAAGTCCCTGTAATCTCCATTTCTGTCCATGATCATCGGCCGCCGTGGCACTTCATGGGATTGGACATGAAGCATCGCATAATCGCGGCCGTGCTCCTCTGTTTCACTGCGGTCACCGGCCAGAACCTCGAGATTTTCAGCGAGAAGTACAGACAATTCGATTCTAGTTATAATGAAGTATTCCAGTTCGGGGACTCAGCCACGACCTCCGAGGACGCTCTCCAATTGACACCGGTCCAGATGTCGTACGGAATGACGGACGCTGAAAATCGGACCGGACGAGTGATGTTGAAAAAACGATTCAAGTTATGGGGAAACGGTTACAAAACCTCGGACAGAGTTGCCTCATTCAACTCCTCCTTCCTCTTCAACATCTACCCGTTTGAAGGCAAGGGCGAAGAGCTGGCCTTCGTCCTAGCCCCGGACACATACGTTCCGTCAAACAGTTTCGGCCAATATCTGGGCCTGACCAACTTCAGTACCGACGGCTCCCCCGGAAACCGCTTAGTCGCCATCGAGTTCGACACTGTCAAGCAGGACTTCGATCCCGATGCTAACCATGTGGGACTCAATATAAACGGTATCACATCAACTGTTAATGCCTCTTTGACCCCATTGGGAATGAAACTTGCACTGAACACGACCAACTTCTTCAATGTGTGGGTCCAGTACGATGGGTTCGATAAGGTCATTGAAGTGTACATCGCACCTCAAGCTGGGATTAATGGGATGACACCCTCCAGGCCCGATACCCCGGTCTTGATATCTCCTCTTGACTTGAGAGAGATTTTGGATCAGTACTCATACTTTGGTTTCTCGGCATCGACGGGAAATGGTGCGCAGCTCAATAGTATCTTTGGGTGGAACTTGACTGTGTACTCCTATCCGGACGTCGATGCTCCGGCTCTGGCTCCAGTTCAAGCTCCAGGTCCGGCTTCGGCACTGGCTCCAGTTCAAGCTCCAGGTCCAGCTCCGGCACTGGCTTCGGAGGAGAAACATCCTCCGTGGAAAAAGATTCTAGTCGGGGTCGGGGTTCCACTGCTTGTGATTGGGGCAGCAGTGACGGGCTATTATTACCTATGCAAGAAGCGATCAATGGCACGATCTAAGTCCAACGTCTTGCTAGGAGCCTTAAAGAGATTGCCAGGGACCCCGAGGGAGTTCCAATTCAAAGATTTGAAGAAGGCTACCAACAACTTCGACGAGAAGAATAAGTTGGGCCAGGGTGGTTTCGGTGTAGTATACCGAGGCTGCCTGCACAACGAAAATATGGAGGTGGCCGTCAAGTGGTTTTCTAGAGAAACTATTAAAGGTCAGAACGACTTCTTGGCAGAGCTTACCATAATCAACCGTCTCCGTCACAAACATCTTGTCCGCCTGCTTGGTAAGTCCTTTCTAAAGTTTATAACTTTATCTTCAATTTGCTTCAGGTCTACAATCGCTTGGGAGTACCGTGACATAGTGTAACGCCCTAAAAATTCGAAAACGTTAAATAATTATTAAAAGATAATTTTTCCCAAAAGATTAATTATAGAATTCCTACGTTATCATAATACAATCATATCGAATTTGAATTAAATTTTTGAATAAGTCAAAATATTACAAATCTCAATAAACTTTGTAGTTCTCAAAATAAAATTGATTTAAATTAGTCAGAGCGGCTAAGCGTATAGCAACCAAGGTTCGTCACCTTCGTCCACAATACACTACAAGAAATTCAGGATCTCCCATCGGTTTTTTTCGCAACGGTTGAAAAAACCGTCGGTATAGATAGTGTATAGTAACGGTTTACAAAACGTTGCTAGAAACAGGACTATAGCAACGGTTTTTATGTGACCGTTAGTAGATTACAACACTATAGCGATTGTTTTCATTAACCGTTACAAAAACTGGACTATAGCAATGGTTTCCAATAACTGTTACTATAAACTGGACTATAGCGACGGTTTTCATTAACCGTTAGTAGAATTTTACACCACCAAAACCAATTTTCTTTCATGCGATCTGTTTTCAAACCCGAACTAACGATCGATACCGTTGATTTTATTTTTCATGTTGATTAAATCGTTCTAGTACAAATTTGGCTCGATTGGATTTAGAAAGTTTCTTTATCGATACACAATTTCATTAATAAAATGAGTTTTTCTATCCGATAATTGTGTAGCGATACTCGATTAACTTCGTTCTTGAACGTACTTTAGCCACTTGACCATGACACAATCATGATGATCAAGACCGTTGCTTTTGTTAGGGCTATTTTTCCTATTTTTGTTGTGATATTTTTTCCGGTATTGTTTATTTAACATATTTTTTTAGCATTTTGTGGTAATTTTTTAAACTAATCATTCATTTTAGGATTAATAATTCATCTTAACAAGAATAAAAAAAGTATAAAATTGTGGACCGAAGTTGAAAAAAAATATCATATAAGATGACACTAAAGACAACAAATGTTAGTTGTTTGACATTTTTTCGACAATATTGATTTTTTATGCTTTTAATTGCATTTTTTAAAAAAAAATTTAGACTCATCTCATAGTAATGACTGACCAATCAAAAAAATTTATGTGAATCTAACAAAAATTTAGAAAAGGCAAAATTAATATTGAAAAAAAATTAGGAAAACAGAGGTTTTTTTTTTGGGTACATGGTGCATGTCAATTTAATTGAAGATGAGTGAATAATGGAACTATTTTTCTCACACGTGATATCATTTTTTGTAAATGAATATGACAAAATAATACTCCTATCAAAATTATTACCCTACTTTGCATCAATCTAAACAATTATAAGGCTGTATTCCAGAAACAAGTTAAGAACTTATTTTTTGTTGAATAAGAAGTGTTGTTCCGAAAAATAAGAAGGATGGTATTTATTTTGGTAGAATTTATATAGGTACCAATGGGCGCCGGGAGGGAAATCGTACCGGCGGCCGCGCCTATATACACGGAAAAGGGGTGCTCGGATCAAACACTCTACACACCTCGGATGCCGTTGATTCCCGGGCAAGCCCCCTCGGTTTTTTTTTTTTTTAGAATTTTTGAACAGCTTGGATCGGCTGTTCGGTGGTCGGAGACGGCCCGGCGCGGCCGCCGATACGATTTTCCTCCACCGGCGCCCATTATCATAGCAACAGTCTTATTTTTTGTATAAGGCAACTTCAAGCTCAAAAATCATGTGTTTACGCAAATAATTTTCGTATCACTATAGATTTTGTTTGATAGATCTCATTGAGATCTTTAATACGGTGCAAAAAAATTTGAATTTTTTTTTTCATTTACATTTTTTTGAATTTGAAAATGTGAAAGGAACTTTTTATTTGGATATTGTGGAATGACCCTTCTTATTTTTCAATGAGAAGTGGCAAAATAAGTACTTATTTTTTAAGAAGGTTTCCAAAACGGAGCCTAATTAAATATAGTGTCATAAATGATTACATGCATACAGTCTTGTGCATTTATACCAATTTTAAAAGGTAATTATTGAACCTAGCGTTAAATTCTATGTAATAATAATTTCATTCTTCGTACGAATATTGTACTCCGTATTGTGTAAAACATAGACACTTTTGATCGGGAAAAAATTGATATTAGTAAGTGTTTGTATAGTATAAACCGGATTTTAAAATAAAGGATTAAAAAAATCCGGCTAGTATAGTATAAATATTAAAAGGTGTATGATTTTACACAAGTTATGGGCTAGCACAGCTGGTTCTTGTGCCCACGCACACGCGAGGTCGCCGGCTCGATTCTCAGGAGGAGCAAGATTATTTCACCAGCCACGTCAGCGCCACGCAAGTGACATGTGGCTGCGATGTCAGTGCCACGTGGAGGCTTACATCACACAGTGGTTGGTTTTTAAAAAAAACCGTACCAACGCTCATCAAAACCGTCGCTATACCTCTACAACAACGGTTTGGCTGACGGTTCTCCAACCGTTGGTGTAGCCTAAACGAGTCTCTACCGATAGTTTTTGGGTTTTTTGGCGACCCTTTTGACCGTTGCTATAGAACAATTTTCTTGTAGTGATAGGATTGAACTTGGTCAGATTGTACGGCTCTTCTTTTCCGTCTTTGGTACTTGGCGTAAAAATGCCGTGAGTCGACACTTAATAGATAAATCCCTACCCTAATAACCCTTTACTTTACAACCAAATAGTTAAATAATATAAACAATTGATATCAAAAGAAAGCACGGAAAGGTAACACATCATCTTTTTTTTTACTATCCATTAACTTAAGTGAATGCTAGGGATCTTCTCCACAGGATTCTTTCCTCCCATACCACTAACTCTGTTTTGTTTCATGGGACAACCCACCTTTTGCTTGTCCTGCATCGAGGTCTTAGGTGAATATCTATGTTTCATTTAGACCATAACAAGGAGTTAAGTTACCCATGATGTAACCGTCTGTTAGGGTCGTACACAACACATCACACACTGGGCCTCGGTTAGCACCCTAAGCCCTACCTGGTCACCCATTTCAACATCATTGTACTTTGAAGATCACAATGGCCCTAACTGGTCACCATTTGATCACTGGGCCCCATCTGGTCACCCATTTCAAAATTTCACAACACACTCTCTCCACACATTATCAGATTTCCATTAACTTAACAACGTCTATCAGTTCTCCCATCATAAGCCACCCCGTAAACCTAAGTCCGATCTAACAAATACAACATGATTCATCAATAACAGTATAACTCACAAAAATGATACATTTCAATGGGTGGCAAGTATAACAATAATAATTCCATAAGAGCTAAATCAATAACATGATACATTTCAATTTGAAAGCGAACATAGCCAGTTATATTGTGTGAGTAAGTAAAACACATAGTATTTTATGATTGGGCCGATGCCCTTAAGCTTTGAGAAATTTTATTAAAAACTGAAAGGTTAGTTTAGTCACCATTTATATGTAAAGGTAATATAGTCACTTAATAATTTTCATACTTTAATGTATAAAATATCTTATTTTAATAATAAAATACTTAGATTAAAAATAGTACTGTTACATCAAAGGGCATTACAGTTACAAGCTAACTTAATCCATAATTGTTTACTAGATTGATTAGTAATAACTAACTAAGTAACTTGATTTTTTTTTTTACTATAAAGTACTGTACTTTATTAGTTTGACTAATTTTTTTTGTTAACTATAATATTTTTACTAATTTATCAAGCTCGCTGTTCTACTAGCAATAGATTTCACTTACTACGTTTATTAATTAATGTTTACGATACACTAACTACGTACGTAGAACAAATATTGGTTCTATCATTCACTATTCCTAGTTCAACTATTATTAATATTTATTCTATGATATACATTATTGTGTTCATTAGTTTACTAAAATTAATATTTGATTATGTTCACAGTGTAAGAACAACATTACTCTAAAAAAGGTAGATTTTCATAATCATATGTCTATAACATCCAGGAAGTTGATTTCATACTTTGGGTACAAACATTTGAATAACAAACTTAGTTGGGGTTAAATCAGCAAAACAATATAACACAGGGGAAAAATTGTAATTTCAGTGGATCCTTTTTTAAAAAGAGATAACGTTTATGTTACGGTGCATTGGAACAAAACAGGGCATTTCGGTTTTTTACAAGTTTTGACACATGGGTTTACTTCTTTTCACTTCCCAACATTAAAACAATATAATAGGACTCTAATATACTTAGACCCCGTTTGATAGCAGTGATAGTTGGATGGGATTCGTTAGGTGATGAGATTAGAATAGAGATTGGTAATGAAAAGAGATTGTTAATAAGAAGTGATTGATAATTAGAATATTTGTTTGGGATGTGATTAGATGATGTAATTATTAATATTATGTTTGTTTGAGATAAGATTAGATGATAGGATTAGATTGATAGAAGAAATTAATAATGAGAAGGAGTTGGGATTGAACTATGAATATCAAATTCCACGGGGTATTACTAATACTCCCATGGAGCTCACTACTCATCCCAACGGAATAATAATCCGGTTATCAAACAAGGGTTTGGAAAGCCCTTGGGATTGGTATCCCAAGGTATAGTTCGATTATCAAACAAGGCCCTAAGGGATGGTAGGACGGAGATTAATCTACCTTGTGCTTGGTCGGAAAAAGCTAGGAACCCGGTTCGGTTGATTTCGAAAAAAACGAGAAAGATGACGGCGATGGGAACGGCTCAGGAATGGCTCGGGAATGGTTAGGAAACGGCTCTCGGAATGGCTCTGAGATTCTTGAGGTCGTGCTAGGAGTTCGGAGTCCCGAATTCAATTAGTGAGGTGGTGTATGTGAAAGACCCGTAAACCCACTATACCCTCTCTATACCACCATGGATGAATTTGAAGGTTTCTCTCCTCTTTTCTTTCTTACTCGGGACCAGGGGCGGATTCAATGTAAGCACAGACGGGTCACATGACCCAGCTGAAAATAGAGCCCGAAAAGAGGTCCCCCAAGCCTAAGTAAGTAATATATATAAAATATGCCGAGAATTGACATGGGTTGCTCAGTTGTTCCGGTGGTAGGGAGCAGTGCTCCCTTATGAGTGACAGAGGTTCGAGTCATGGCGGTAGAATTCTTGTTTCTTTTTGTCTCAATGGTTTAAAAAAACACTTCTCTCATTGACTTTAACACTTTTCTCCTTGAATTTTGAATGGGTTGGGACTCAAACTCACCCTTAAACTAACTTTACGTAACGGAGTTTTTTTAAAAAAACTCTTATTTTCTTTAATATTTGGAATTTTGTTTATTATTTTTTACAAGCGCATCCCTCACCCTTATTTTTGAATTGAATCATGAAAGTTAACATGAGTTCGTCTACGACTTTTACACGTATAGGGTTGGTCCAAAAAGAGTGACCCATCTGTAGAAAATTTCTAAATCCGCCACTGCTCGGGACTTGTAAGTGATTGGAGTAGTACTGTTGCTGTGTTTATTTTTGTGGGTAGTATTTACAGTGGAAGTGGAAGTGAGAGAGAGAGGAGTGGTGGAGGCGTAGGAGGTGATGGGGGATGGGAGAGGTCTGAGTGTTTGCAGCCTTTGGGGTTGAAATTTCAGGGAGGGGAGGTAACCATGGAGTAATACAAAAATGTTAGAAGCACGTCGGTGTGGTTGAGGTGTGCGTATGGATTGGTTAATGGAGTGTGCAAGTATGGATTAAGTTTTGTGGTTAAAGGAACGGAAATGATACACCCACCAGACCTCATCCATCGCAGTGCCCACCGCACGCTTGTCGGGCCCACTCCGGCCACCGGACGGCGGATTCGAACCATCTAAAAATTCTATAAAAAAAAAATGAGTGGGCCTATGCGAGAATCAACGGCATCCGAAGTGTAAGTGCTCGATCCGAACTTCCAAAAATCGGATGATCCGAGCCATTAGAAAATGGAAGTTCGGATCAAGCACTTACACATGTCGGATGCCATTAATTTTTGTACAGGCCCACTCGATTTTTTTTTATATAATTTTTGGACGGTTCGGATCGGCCGTCCGATAGCCGGAGTGAGCCCGGCGAGCGTGCGGTGGACAAGACGCGGTGGGTGTATCATTGTCCTTAAAGGAAAGTTTCTAGGGTGGTTGTTGGCTTCTTATTGGTTAGAGAAAAGGAGCTAGATGACAAAAATGGTTAAACATGGGGAAGTTTGATGGATGATGTTTGCTTTAGTTGTAGGGAAATTCGATGAGTTCGGTTGGGAGGGAGGTGATGGGTTTAGTTGGTTAGAAAAATAATTTAGTGCCACACATGCCCGCATACATTTGGAAAATTATTCGTTAGAAACGCACGCGTACACAATTAATTACGGAATAAAATTGTGTGTGACGACATAAATAATTTTTCGTATTAAATAAACTTAACAAAACACAAATTTTATTTGCAAATAAAAAATTTACTCAAAAACTCGGACTGTTACACATAGTACTCCAAACCACTTTATGACACATTCTTGTAAAGTTGTCCACTTAGTGTAAGACCCCACAGGAATATGTTGTTGTAAAATGGTCCGGACACGGGGTACTGAGGTACTCTCTGACTATTGAATAATTACTCCTACTTTTGTATATATGGTAAGCGTAGTAGTAATTTTGGCATTAGTACCAAACAAAAAAAATGTAATTATGGCATTAACAAGTAGTTTCAATTGAAATCTTGCTTCAATGTTCGATCTAAGACACTAAATATTGGCTATAACAGAAAAGAGATAAGGTCTTTAGGGATCAATTATCTTGGTTCCAAAAGCTTTATTTTTGAGGAGTACTCTTTCTCTCTACGTCACAGGATGGTCTCACAAGAAAGGGAAGGTGCTACTTGTATATGACTACATGCCCAATGGTAGTCTCGACACACACTTATTCACCAAAACACCAGACAACAAGCTACTAAGCTGGGATCAACGTTACAATATCATAGGTGGGGTTGCTTCGGCCCTGCACTATCTCCACAACGAGTACGACCAGAGGGTGGTCCACCGGGACCTCAAGGCCAGCAACATCATGCTGGACTCCGACTTCAATGCCCGACTCGGGGATTTCGGCCTTGCCCGCGCCCTGGACAAGGAGAAGAGCTCATACACAGAGGCCGAGGGCGTGGCTGGCACATTGGGCTACATTGCGCCTGAATGCTTCCACACAGGCAAGGCCACCCAGCAGTCTGATATCTACGCGTTTGGTGTAGTCTTGTTGGAAATAGTTTGTGGCTTGCGACCTGGAACAAGGATCGATGAATTCCACTTCTTAGTGGATTGGGTCTGGTCCTTGCACCGAGAAGGCCGGATATTAGATGCTGTAGAAGAGCGGCTTGGAGATGAGTACATCATTGAGCAAGCTAAAAAAGTGCTGATTTTGGCTTTGGCATGTTCTCATCCGATAGCAAGCGAAAGGCCGAAAACTCAAGTAATTGTTCAGATCGTATCTGGTTTAGTTCCAGTGCCTTACGTGCCGCCATTCAAACCTGCCTTCGTATGGCCGTCGATGCCTGTCCTTGAAGAAGATGATATTAGCAACCTGGCTAGCACTACGGAGACAAAATCCTTTCCAACGACCCATTTGGGATCCAGCTTCACGCCGCAATGCATCAGCCAAGAGCTCTATGCCAGCGACAAATTCAATACTGTGTAGTTTCTTTTGTAAACTATAAAACCAAGTCTTCTTATATATTGTTTTTTAAAAATTCAGCAATGTTATAGTCATAATATTTGAATATTATATTCTAGTTAGTATTGTTAATAAATTATGCAACTGAAATTAGTCGAGATGTTTAAGCTACTAGACATATTTTTTAGGATTTATGGACAAATGTACAATTTAAGTTTGAAATTATGTTTCTCGTCCAAAAAAAGTCTGAGAAATTCACTTTGCGATTAAGATGAAACTAATTCTTTTTTGGGAGATGTTCTTGTTGTGTTGACTGATGAATTATAGTAGTTCGGATCGGGGAGGGATTAGTTGAGTCATTTTTTGTGCATTTTTTTAGTTCCGGCATGGATGGCCTATCTTCGACTAGACTGGAGAGGCATTAGTCGAGCAAGATTAAGTAATTTTTTTGTGCATTTTTTAGTTCCAACGCGGATGGCTTGTCTTCGACTAGATAGAGATTAATCGAAGTGCGCGCAATTCGCGTTGTGCTTGATTCTCATGGTTACATGCATTATCCTTATCCCCTCTTCACCAAGTCTAAGATCTACCCGTCCACAGCTCAAAAAACCAGAACCCATGTCCTTCCACACCATTGGCACGCCTCGCGCGCTGCAACAGAAATTATATACCCAAAATAGAAGGAAGAAGAAAATCTCCCAGTGATCAAGTGTTTAGGCACGGCACAAAAAGAAAAAAGGAAAAAGTTGTGTTGTGCACTTATGTGTGTGTGGACCCCTTGCTTTTTCTGGGTGGGTACTACGTCCGTTTGGCGCATTCGAGCCGTCCATTGCGTTTTGAGAAGGCTCAGATTTGGAGAGAGAAAAAGAAGAGAGAAAGTGTAAGGGTGAGAGAAGAGAGAGAGTTTCAATTCGAACTGTCCAAAAGTAAATTGGACAATCCGAATGTGTCAAACGGATACCAGGTGAGATATAACCACGTCCCGGCACTGAAAAATTCTTCCTCGTGTTACAATCAACAAATCTTTGTTTTAACAACACATGTAAAGACAAAAGTGTCGATTGCGATATGGAGCCTCAAGATGCCTCATTTGGTTGGGGAAGGCAAAAGTGTTGTACCATGCAACACTCAATTTCACGGTCTAAAAATATTTTAGATGGTCCGAATTTTAAAATAATTCTTTCCTGAGTTAAAGTCTTCCAGTCTATACCGACTTAAGAGAAACATTAATTAAAAGGTTAATTGATTAATTCATTCTCCTCCATGAATTTTTGACTCCCGGAATTACTTTTCATGCATCTGAAAGCTTCTTCTCAAACCTGCAAATATGGAAAACGAAAAAAGTATTAAGTATCACTATTTGTCAGTATGGGCTTAATTAGCTCGACCGTTGAAATTAGTTCAAGGGATTTGTACTCTTTAAAACCTGTTTATAAGGCTCGAGCTCATGGAGGATCCTTCAACGGCAGGTATTATTAATCAATAAGTTTCTTACCCCACTGAAGTTATCCTGCAGTGAATTAATAAATATGTGTTTGGTTTGGAGGGAATAGACAATATAAAATTTTCACGGCTTACCCTTCTTGATGATCCGAATCATTAATACATAAAATCCGTTGAATATGATCAAATTAATTTTCTTTGGAAAAATATGGATGACCTATTCTCACTCCTGAGAATAGAAATGGTGATTGTCCATTTTTATGAGAAAGTTGGACCGATCATATGTCGACTATTGTTTGATCGAATTGATCTTTTACATGAACAACCTACTCAACAAGTTCTATTATGACTAGTTTGAATTATTGAGGCGATCGATGATCAGCCCATAGCTGAACCCTGAAAATCATCTCTACTAATAAGCCAGTTGTGCTACGATGTATGCGGGTTCCACACTTAATATGAGAGAGTTTGCGTTATTGTGTGTGCAAATGCACTTGTGATTGTAGGCTTATTGGTAATAATATAGTTGAGACTTAAATATGACAAATAAGTGTAGAATGAAGGTATATACGTACATATTGATCAGTCCTTCATTGGTGCTCATGCCACCATTTGGAATTGCTTAGCCCAAATGTCAATGCAAGTTCACCCTTGAAACTGATTTCGGTTGGAAGTTTCATGAGATTTATAATTAATTTTGATGAAGAGGTCTTTCCAAAGCTCTTGGCATGTGTTTACATCGATCTTTTCTAAGAGACAGGACTTCTATGAAAAATCATTATAGCCCTGTAAATATAAGATTCCGGATTACCCTCCAGATTTAAATTATTTTGATAACTTGAGTTCTTCTCTCTTGCTTCTACATCTTAATTTATATTTTCGATCGTTTATATATAGTCTCAACAAGTAGAGAAAGATTTGACAACCCCGTCTTCCACCAATCGTTTATTGTGGGGACATTATGTGAGATTTTTAGGTTGGAGTGGTATTCAACCGTAAGAACCTACCTGCAGAGATCGGCAAATACGACTCTTGGATAGAGACTTGTCGTGCCTTCCGTGAATCTCACATGGGATTTTCCTAACTCTAATTATTATATATATATATAGTATCTTGGATGATGAGATTGATAATAATAATAATAATGAAGGAAATCGTAAAAATCATGAGGTATAACTCTTTAATTAATTAACTTATCATCAATTTTATTCTCTTGCGAAGCAAATCATCAATTTTATTCTCTTGCCATAGAGTGCTGTGTTATTCTCTCTTGCGATAGCAAATCATAAAAGTATAATCTAATGAATTTCTATTGCCTTCCATTCTTGCCAGATTTCTCCCCTCTCTATTTCTTCAGATCCTTTATATCTTTACAGTTATATGCTTCTATTAAATATAATTACATGTCAAACACAATACCGGCCCTAGCTAAAGTTTAAGGTGCGGTTGCTTGAGGCAACTAAAAAAATACTTGGCTCCTTCTATTTATTTTGGTAACCACTATAAAAGTCCAAAAAATCACATCGCATGTAATGAGATACACTCTATGATTGTTTTGGTTTTTCATCATGATGTGAAAAAGGTTTGAAACACAAAGGGGCTTCCTATAATATTTATTGTGCTGAGCATACATAATACTTTGTTGTTAAAATTACAAGAAGAGTGATATTTAATTGATGATTTTGAAATCTCTAACGTTCTTGTTGTTTTTTTTTAGATTAATTACATTTAAGTTATACTTTCGAGATGTTCTATTGTTCGGTATTTTTTTTTTTTTTAATTCGGTCAGAATAGAACAAGAGACTGAAAAAGGGAGATGCGGACATATGAAATTTTCTAATCTCATTTGTTGTGACCTGTACCTAGGGAAAATTAAAGAAAGACTGCTTTTAATTCCATTTGTCAAAATCTTATCTCCGCGATCTCCATTTATGTCCGTGTACATTCTTGGCCACGGTACTAGTAACACTTGATGGGCTTGGCCATGAAGCTCCCTACCATAGCCGCCGTGGTCGTCTGTTTTACGGCAGTTGCTGCCGAGAACCTCAAGTCTTTCACATTGACGTACGGGCCATTCAATTCGAGCATTTCTGATATATTCCAGTTCGAGGGCGCTGCTGGCTTTTCCGACAACTCACTCCAAATGACCCTGGACTTTTTGAACAACAGTGATACCAATTCCCCCATAATTTTTATGGCTGCCCCGCCAATATATCAAGCCGGACGAATGATGCTGAACCAATCATTCAAGTTGTGGGAACAAGGTTACAACAAAACCTCGGACAGGATTGCCTCGTTCAACTCCTCCTTCCTCTTTAACATCGCCCCGTTTAATAATACCTCCCTGGGCGAAGGGCTGGCCTTCATCATAGCGCCGAACACGTCCCTTCCGTCAAACAGTTACGGCCAATATCTGGGCCTAACCAACAACGACACCGACGGCCACCCTGAAAACCAATTGTTTGCCATCGAGCTCGACGACATCAAGCAGGATTTTGATCCGGATAATAACCACGTGGGACTTAATATAAACAGCATCAAATCTAATGTTACTACCCCTTTGACCCCATGGGGGATTGAAATTGCTTCAATTAACGAGTCCAACTGGTTTTACAATGTGTGGGTCCAGTACGACGGGATCAATAAGGTCATTGAGGTGTACATCGCACAACAAGCCGAGCGTGATGGGGAGACGCCCACGCGACCCAGTACACCAGTCTTGAAATCGAATCTTGATTTGGGCGCGGTTTTGAATCAGTACTCATACTTTGGTTTCTCAGGATCGACCGGATCTGGTTCGCAGTTGAACGGTATCTTTAGGTGGAACTTGACGGTGGACTCCTATCAGGAGGATGTCATCATTGCAGAAGTTCCGCAGGAGGACAAACATTCATCGTTGGAAAGGACTCTCCTTATAGTTGGGTTTGGGTTTGGGGTTGGGGTTCCACTGCTTGTGATGGGGGCCGCACTAACGGGGTATTGTAACCTATGCAAGAAGCGATTAGTGGAACATTCTGGATCCAACATCTTACTAGGAGCCTTGAAGAGATTGCCAGGAACTCCAAGGGAGTTCCAATTCAAGGATCTGAAGAAGGCGACCAACAACTTCGATGAGAATAACAAGTTGGGTCAAGGTGGTTTCGGTGTAGTGTACCAAGGCCATCTACAGAATGAAAATCTGGAGGTGGCCGTCAAGAGGTTTTCCAGGGAAACTGTGAAGGGTCAGGATGACTTCTTGGCAGAGCTCACCATCATCAATCGTCTCCGACACAAACACCTCGTCCGACTGCTTGGTATTGTCCTTTCTCTAGTATTTCTCTTCTACATTCAATTGAAATGTTGTTTTAATAGTCTTTGTAAGACGCATGGTATTTACTACAACAAATAAGGTCTTTAGGGAGCAATTATTTTTTTCGAAAGCATACTTTTTGGTTGCAAAAAACTTTTGCGGACTATCTTTTTCCTATCACTAAATCGATTGTTAAAGGTTCATCTGAAAAAGTAAATAAAGGGAATTGCGTGACCATATTCTGAATTTCCCCAATGATTTGCTTTCAGTACCAAAAATTTGGTTCCTAAGGCATCCAAATTCGTTCTTATTTGACTAGTTCATTGCTAAGAACTTATCACTAGCTTTCAATAAATATGTTCTCCAAATGGATTACTTTTTTTGAACCAAATTGAGGAGTATTCCGAAACCACATCATTTTGAAGTTGAGAGCAAGAGCATATTTGGTAGTTGTTGCCTTTATGGGGGCCAGCATCTACCCTGTACTTGAGACCCCCCTGTTGGTGCGGAGCAAGTGTATTGGGTAGACTAATTGCCTTCACTAGTCGGTGTTATATGGGTAGCATTGTGAAGTCCCTCATGTCCGTCTACCGCTAAGTGTAAGGTTCTGCGCTGCCCTTTAAAAGATTAAGTTGCACCTTCCCCTAACAGCAATTGCTTTTAGGTGAGTTGGTTAGCACCTGATTCAACAGTAGCTAAAACATTTGGTAGACAAAATATTTACTTTA
>BPLS01024942.1:0-33875 GCA_019656275.1 Rhododendron kiyosumense | reverse complement strand
CACACTTAACTTAATTTTTTGTGACCGTTTATATATTAAAAAATATAATTAAAAAATTAAGTGCTTTAATTTTTAATCCGTTTGTACGGGTGTGAAAATCTTATTATTCTGATCATATTATTCTAAAGAGACGTAATCACATTTTGTCTCGAAGGCTCTTATAATCACATTTTTATTCTATAGGATTTCAAGTTGGTGGTTAGAATTTTTTTTTTTAAAATGAAACGGTGGCGTTTAGGAGGACTGTGTAGGGGCTACTGTGCCCCCGGGCAGCAGAGCCCCAGGATCCACTAATAACAAGATTTTTGCACCGATTTAAATTGAGTGAAAAATTTCACACTTAACTTAATTTTTTGTGACCGTTTATATATTAAAAAATATAGTTAAAAAATTAAGTGCTCTAATTTTTAATCCGTTTGTACGGGTGTGAAGATCTTATTATTTTGATCATATTATTCTAAAGAGACGTAATCAAATTTTGTCTCTAAGACTCTCATAATTACATTTCTGCTCCATAGGATTGCAAGTTGGTGGTTAGGATTTTTTTTTAAAAGGAAAACGGTGGCGTTTTATGGGCTGGGTAGGGGCTCCTGCGCCCCCCGGGCAGCAGAGCCCCCGGATCCCACCCTCCCACAAAACACAAGGGTCCAACACACACTGCACACCCTCCCACAAAACACAAGGGTCCCACACACACTGCATGTGCAGTGTGTGTGGGACCCTTGTGTTTTGTGGGAGGGTGTGTGTTTTGGTGTGTAATTTTGGATGTGGTTGTAGAATTTTTGTTTCCCGTTTCGGAAAATTGAGGTGGGGCCCACGAAGAAGATGACCAGCGTTCTCTCTCTCTGCGATCGAAACGCCTCCTTCCTCCCAACTCCTCCTTCTTCCCTTCGCCCTCCTCTCTTACCACTGAAAATCCAAGAAACCCAAAAAAGAGGAGCTTTTAAGAGAGAGAAGAAAATGCGAAATAGTTAGCTGAAGAGTTCGATTTGAATGAAGGTACAGGTCTTTGATTCAGATGAAGCTCTGGCGAAATACATCGCCGATCTATCGGATAAATTTGCGAAAGAGTCATACGCTTTCACCGTTGTTTTGTCTGGAGGTAAGTGTTTGTTCTTGCATACAGGGCCTTGGATATGAGTCTTGTTTGTTCGTGGTTGTTTGTGTGTTAAAGATCGATCGTGTGGATGAGCTTGTGTGTTCGTGGGTTTCGTTTCTTTTTGCATGTCTTTTGTTGTTTTTCCAGTCTACAGTTGTCTGTGGTGTTTGGATGAGTGGATTGTTTTTTGTGGGTTTTAATTTTTGACAACCAACAAAGTGTGGTTTCAGTAGGATTCTTTGGCTTATTTTTGTGGTTTTTGTTTCTCTAGGTTTTATTTCGGTTGAGAAATTCTACTGATTTTGTATTTTGTCGATTGTTTTTATCATAGAAGAGTGAGTTGATAATGAATTATGCGCTAAATGCTGGAAAATTATCTCTGTAACCGCTGTAAATGAATGTTAAGTGCTGTATTCCTTTGTAATCTGCTAGGATGTGAGCCGAAATGCTAAAAATAATTGCCCAAGTGCTGAACTGGGTTTATAGTTACTGAAAATAAGAGTTAGATGTTGAATTTGTCTAATTAGGTGATGTGCTATTGGATTCCTGTGCTCTGATTTGTGCAAATTACCAAGAAATCGTTCAGAGAAGAAGGGAATTGGGTTTGGTGTGTGGAACAGAGAATGTGGTTCTCTTTTGGCTGCCAAATAAAATTTTTATCATGTGTGGTCAAGTGTACAAAAGTATGTTGTTATACTTAGGTTGTAATTTGTCTAAACTGGTAACTTTCTGGTCATGCGATTGGCCTACTCTTCTGCTCTTTGATGTGCTGAATGTTATCTTGGGGTTAGTTTGGAAGGAATATGATGCTAGAGTAATGGTTCCACTCCTTGATAATAATACTCACATCTGTTGATTTATGTGTTACACGTCAGGTTTAGAGGCGGCGACGGGTACCGCGACTCCACGTAGAGAGTAAGCTTGTGTTGGTACCTTTTTACTAGACTTTGAGGTGGGTGTGATTATTTTTAATAGCAGAAGATGAGATAGTGTGTAAAGTTATGCTTCATGTTAAAATTGTTATTGCTTGGCCGGAGCCGACGTTTCTTTATTTATCCTAAGCCAGAATACGAACGTAGCCTTAGTCGCGTGAGTTATATAGCCTCAGTGGCGGAAATGAGATTGCCTTAGTGGCTTGGATAATATTGCCTTAGCGGCGTCAAGTTTATTGCCTTAGTGGCGTGTTTATATGAATATTGCCATTGTGGCATTATGAGTATTGTGTTTGTGATGTTATAGCCATGGCTGACGACCTATAATCTATCGGTGTATAAACGAAGTGGATATTTGTCGAGCTGAATGTTTTTATTCAATTCATTTTAAAGCACTTATCATATTGCTTCTCTTATTATGGATAAGAGTATTCACTGAGCATGTTGATAGCTCACACCCCCACAATATTTTCTTTTCAAGTGCATGACGGTGACGGTACGTGGGTCCACAGCAGAGTCTAGACAGGAGTTATGGATATATGAGTATAGCTCTTTGACTTTTTTGGTTATGTGCTGATTTTTGGAGCTTGTTTATCTTGTAAATACGTGTGGGCACATGTTTTGACAGATATTTTCCGTATTTGCAAGTTAAACTTTCATATGTTGGACACCTGACTGGTGTAATTCTTTTACTGTTTTAACAGGGCCAGGCGTGGGTCCATTCCATTTGGAAAATTATTTAACGTGGTGTTTCTGCTGAAATTTAAACTTACCATCTTAAGTTGACTGATTGAATAGCTGATCTTAGATCGTTATATTTTTCTGGGGTTTCTTCAGGAACGTGGTTTACTGTCCATAAAATATAATATATTAGTTATTTCAATTACAGAAGCCAGGAAATGAGAAAAAGTGAGACAATTTCAGTTGTGTTGTTGTAAATCCATCTTCAAGTCTTCAAACTTATACTTAAACAACCCAAATGACCAAAAAATTATACAATAAACGCTAAATACATTTAATTATTAGACCAACGAACATGACCGAACGTGCGAAGCACGTTATTAACAACCTAGTAGTATATCAAGTATCAACTGCTGCAGTTTCCGTGGCAGGTTTATTTATGAAATTAGTTTTTCGTGAAATTGACAAATTGCTATATCTCGAATCCATGGTTATCTCAAGTTAAGTTAAATCCATTTTGTACAGTTGACAATTTAATTGAGTTTTATTTTGTTAATATTTTTTTGGGATACGTTAATGCAGATGAAAGAGGAGTGAGAAGACAGAAAGTCAGTGGGAATAAGATTAAAAATGTCTGGGTACTCTGGGGAAGAACAAATTGTGGAGTATTCACATAGTTGATCAGGTCAGTTGGTTTAAATGGTACGAATATGGGTTATACTTACGTAATTCCATAAGAACACGGATAATTGTTCAACTTTTTGCGTTAACCTGTTAATCCTGACTCAAATCTGATACGATACTGGCAAAACTTTGAGTCACATTTAACCAATTCCTCGAATACAAGGGGGCAAAAAATTATTCAGTTGCTTAAATGACGACCAAAGCCGTGTGCAAGTCAATATTTTGTATATTTTCTCAAAATGAGATCAAACAATAAGCGGAAGTTATTTGTGAAAATCCGACTTGCATATGTATTGCATGTGCTCTGGCCTCTAGTATTTGTAATGAACCCACAATACAAAGTTGGGGCATGTCTATATATATATTTTTTTGGCCAAAGTGAAAACAAGCTAGCCCAGTGCTATTAAAAAAGAAGAAGAAAAAAATTGAGAAAATAGCTTCTTCAATACTATATCCGTTCATTTTTAAGTGTCCAGTTTCGTAATTTCAACTTATTAAGGGAATATCATCACTATACATTTTATATCAATTTTTTCCTCCACTTTATCTACTTAGATATTGTCATTACACTTTTACTCACTAATTTTTTTAAAATGAAATATATTTTTACGGACAAAATAGAAAATGCACAAACTTTTACCGCACTAATTTTACAAAATTAACACTTATTAAGTAACTGCCAAAAATGAAACATTCCATCCGTCCCTATTTAATTGTCCACTACGATTTTGCATATATTTTCGACAGCTTATAACTCGCGACATATATTGCTAAAAATATGTAATATAAATATTGTTTAATAGATTTCAATTTTTTCTACAAGACAATAATTTTAAAAACATAAAAACAATAATATACTTTAAAAGATATAAAATATTAAAAAAATATACGCAAAATCGTACTCCCTCCGTCCCAAATTCATTGTCCTTTTTTGATATTCGTGCAGTTTTCAATCGCTTATATCTTTCAATGTGAATTTCCAAAAATATGCAATATGGATCTTATTTGATAGATTTCAATTTGTTCTATAATACAAAGATGTCAAAATCATAAAAAATATTATAGATTAAAAGATATAAGTAAGAGACAAAAAAGTGAAAAAAGAATAATGGACAATAAAAATGGGACGGAGGGAGTAATAACTAAATAGGGACGGAGAAAAGCGCCGGACAAAAGAGGGAGGGAATCTCTGGGAAAGGGAAGGGAGCAGTAGGAAAGAGAGAGGAGAGACGACTCGGGGGGTGAGAGAGAGAGACGATATGATAACGTGATACTCCCTCTCTGATCTAACGTCAAGAGAGACGTCTTATCCGAATAGACACTCCACCACTCTCTCTCTCCTCTATCTCTCTCTCACACGAGAAATCTTACAGTACTTATCTTCATAGCTTTGCAGAGAGTGCAAATACTCTCGTGGGATGACGTTGTCCGAAAGACCTCATTATCAGACCCTTGAAAGCGTCCCCTCTCTCTCTCTCTCTCTCTCTCTCTCTCTCTCATGGTACAGTGTATCTCTCTCTCTCTCTGTAGAAACTCGCGGAATGCACGGGAGTTTTTTTTGGTTCACGTCTTCCTCTGTGTGTGTTTCTTGGCAAATCTTTTTGTACAGTAGTACTGTTGGTTTGGTACAAATCATCTTTCGTTTTTGCCTTTGCCTAGCCTTGCCTTGCCTTGCCTTGGGACCCCACTTCTCCATACAGGGAATCAACGCTGCAATTCGATCAAAGTACAGCTCAGGCTTTGATAACTACAGTCTCTACTGGTACCCAAATTTTTTTTTTAAAAAAAAAAAAGAAGGGAAAAGTCTAAAACAACACATTTTCGGAACACAACTGTGTCCGAAACTTTAAAATTCATGTGCACCTACATGTGTCGAACAGTTGAAAAATGTTGTGTAATTCGCGTACGTAAGCGGGTGTACGGGGAGCGCAAGTGCAAAGCATAAAAGCGTTTTTAAAACACATCACAAGAGCGAAAATTGAGAGCATGAGCACACGGCAAGGATTGAGAGCTAGAGCACTGGACATTTTGAAGGATTGTAAAATTGACTAGTAGTAATATGCAGTTGTGTTTTAAGATTGTTTTTCGTATCTCATTGCTAAAAAAGAGAGAAAAAACCCTACAGCCTTTGCACCCCAGCTTCTAATTTATAAGCACTGTTGGTAAAATCTACTTAATCCAAGGCAAAAGCCAGAGTTTTAGAACGCGAAATATCATTTAAGAACATCCAAAAGAAATTCGTGAGATCAAGAGTGTTGAGCGAGAATTGAGAACTTAAACGAAGAGTCAGTCGGATGAGTGCTGGTTATTGATTAAGTTCTCAATCGATTGTATCAAACTCTGTCTCTTTTGATAGTAAAAAATAATAAAATTAGTTGCCCAATGAAATTAAGCTGAGGTTGAAAATTGATAGTAGAGCTATTTAAATAAACAGATTAGGTTTTGAGGAATATGTACATATGTTTCAATGTCTCTCTTCAACAAACTTTCAAAACTCTTACTAATACTACTACATATGAAAGCTAACAGCATCTTGGTCAAGAAATGATAAAAACAAGATTTAACTGCAAAGCAGCTTAACTTAATTAATTACCTAATTCTCAAAGACTAAACAGAACCCATTCCCATGGAAGAAAAACAAAATCCACTCACCATCCTAAGAAGTAGAAGAATGCTAAACCACAAACGAGGTCAAACACTAGCTCCGATAATTATCTACTTACGATCCACCATCGCCACCTCCGGGACCTCCTAGTGTCAGAACCACGCCTTGAAGATCGCTTCTGAGCTTTGTCTCTCTGATGACCGGAGATGGTCGAGCCATGTGAATTTGCTGCTGCGGATGCCTTAAAAACGGGGGACTAATGTGGTTCATGTGTGGGGCTGGTTGGGTGATGTTAGCCCTTTGATTAGTTTGGGGAGAAGGGTTTTGACACAGAGTTGTACCTCTTGACACTACCTCAGGTCCCTGGATGCATAGCAAATTAGGTTTCAGAAACATGTTGAACCACTATGGAATACATGACTTAAATTCAAAGTGTTGAAACGTTATTTACCGGTGCAAATAAGACTCCTCGAAAAATCTTGCCGTTGACTATTGCTGTCATCAGGTAACCAGAGTCGAAAGCTCCATCGATTTTGCCTCGGATGTCAGCTCCAACCTAGTGGCAGAGAGAACCCAAGGTCAAATGATTTGCACAATATATGATTACAAGATAATGTATGAAGGAAGAACGAGCGTTCCCCTCTTTTTTTGATCTATTCAACGCTATTTCAGTCTCTAAAGAACTGTTTCAGTTTTTGATTTCTTAACCGCTCTCAACCACTCGACTGCTTTCTTCTCCTTTAACTGTTCAATTTCTCTTCATTGCTTCGATTTTGGTTGTTCACAATTAAGGATCTGGTTCCTTGAGATTTCCGTAGCACCCCTGTGTGTAACAGATGACCTTCAATTGCTACATGGTAACTTCAGGGCCCCGGGATTAGTCGAGGTGCGTGCAAGTGGCCCAAACAGCCGGTCATCAAATTGCTACATGGCAGGAACAGACTAACAACATGGACACAAAACGTCCAGAGACAGACACCTACTACAATATACAAGTATCACATAAACTAGAGATCTATGTCAGTATTTGAAAATTACCAGGTTCTGGAATGGTCCTGCCTCCAAGAATCTTTGTTCATTGGCTGGATGGTGTGCTTCATTCCTACCCGCATGAGCAGCATGAAGATGCTGGTCCGAGTTTGGCGGGTTCGGGTTTCCTCTTAAAATGTGAAAATCTCGTGGATCCTTTCGAAGAAAATCCCTGGGGCTCAATTTGGTACTTTTGACATCATTAGAATGTCCGTTGCTTGAGATCTGGTTTTTCTGCTTAAACAAGGGAAATACTTGAGAAGTTGTGATAGAATGAGCGCCTTTTTTCACAGGGGTCTGTTCTTGATCAGATTGCGAAGGAGATGGAGACGAGTGCTGGGACAGAGAAAGAGAGTGTTCTTCGGGTTCTGATTCTATCTCGCACACCTTTGCATTGCTCGATCTTTTCCTCTTTGATTGCGCAGCATCTTTCGAAAAAATTCCAGTTAGAATGATGTCTCTATGCATAGTTATCGTAATTTGCAATATGTTAAATTTATTTTTATCCAACCTGAATTAATTTGTAAGGACTTACTGGACTCCAATTCCAGTTCCTGAGCTTGCTTTCTGACAACTTCTATATTACTCCCCAACAACACAGTTCTCTGCTACAAAGCACAGAAGTATAAGTTTCTTGATCCCTGGCAAAGATTACAAAAGAGAAGTTAGTTTATGTGATCATACCGAGTTGTTCCTTGTTTCTCTTATAAGCCTTCTCTTTTGCTGGCTATAAGGATTTCCGAAAATTTTGCACAATGAGATGTTGTAACGCCCGTTGGGATGCTCGTTTCCAAGCTGCAAGACAAGCAACTCATTGACAGGATGCTCATCCTCCCCACACCTGCACATTTCAAGCGGAAAATAAAGGAATTCAAGTTAATAAGCATAACCCACAATTGTTGGAAGTATAAGCAATGCATAGCTAATCATTTTCTCCAAAAAAAAAAAAAAAGTGTTCGGAATGTTGTGCATCTTTTCTGGATAAGTAGCATTACTCAGGAACAAAAGCGAATAAGCAATGCTGATGAGTTTTATGACAGTTCTTCAGAACTCACCCTCCGTAGATGACAATATCCGTCTCAGTAACAATTGCGGTATGAGAAAACCGCCCTTGCGGTTGATGGCCACGTATCTCTAGCCGAGTCCATGAACAAGCACTTATGTCAAGGACCCAAACGTCGTTGTAGTATTGCTTTTCCCCAACGCCTCCAATGACATATACCTGATTAAGCAAGAAACCATCTCTTTTCTTCAGCTAATTATTACGCAATCCTGATAACCATGTGAAAAATCCACAATTCTTCAAACAAACGATGAAACAATGCATGGCACAAAAAGACCCGTTCAAATGTTACACCAAAAATTTGTGACTTCATTTAAAAAATGCCGGTGTTCTAGTGTCATATTTGTCTCTCAAATGTCTGGAATTAGTAAAATTACTTGCCTTAGCTCCAATAGTCACAGCCGTGTGACCTGCTCGAACACCAGGTGAAGATCCTTGAACAACCAACTGCGGAACAATAATACCACGAAAAAACCAACCAAAGAAATAATTAAAAACACAACCCAGTGAGTTCCCCATCGATCCAAACAATCTCCCAGCATTAGTTCAAACACATGTATTCAAGTAGGAAGCTTCACAATGCGTACCCGTGACCAAGTCAACGTGTCCAAGTCAAACACATCGATGTCACCTTCGTATCGATCTCCACAATCTCCGCCGTACACGAAGACCCTTGTCCCCACTGCAACAGCACTGTGACTATCCCGGGGCACCGGAGAATTTCCCTTGATCTCAGGGGAACTCCACCTCATTGTCTTGAGGTCCAAGACATGCAAATCGTTCAAGTAATTCGTGTCCCCTTCGCCACTTCCCCCGAATATAACCAACTTCTCATCACCGATAAGTGTGGCGGTGTGGCTTTCGCGAGGGGAAGGCGCGACCCCTTTACAATCCGGTCGGGTCCACTCACTTGTCCTGAGATCCAATATATGAAGGTCATTGACCTTCTTGGAACCATTTGTGCCTCCAAATACTATCATCCTATGCCCCACTAGTACAGCACTGTGGCTGTCTCTCGGGCCAGGGCTTTGGCCCGTGGTTACTAGAGTTGTCCAAGCCATTGTATCGAGATTCAGCACGATGACATCGCTGAAATGTAGACCTCCACAACATCCCTGAAATGGGTTAGTCAAGGAGACAACATTAGTACAGGATTGGAAACAAAAAATTTAAGGCTGGTCATCTTCTCCCTTATCCGAACAACAAATCCCTGAAGCTATTACCAATTTACCATCGAATTTAGAAGGCTGAAAGGAACTCATACAATTCGTTCATGACTAGGAAATGGGCAATTTATGAGAGAAAAAGACTTTTGGATAAGTATTTGGATCACGGTTGAAGGGCGGGCCTGGCGCAACGGTTCATGGAGGGATTCTATACCATTCTTATTACCTCCAAAATATGCAAAGAAAAATTGACCAGTTATGACATCCCTTCCCTCTCACTGTCCTATTCGTAATGTACCGGTCTCATAGAGAAAAATGCGCTTTCGTATCTTCTTAACCCGATGTGACCGAGGTAGAGAAATTATAGGGAAACCAAAGAAAAAAACTTAGCCTTCTCACTCCATTTTCTTTCATAAATCACCCCTGCAAATCCATGATCCGAACATAACCTAAAGATTTTTCCTTCCTTGATAGTGCTTTTTGGCTAGATGAATGAAATAATAGAGCATGAACACTTGGCAAATGTTTGAAATTCCATGACTTTTAAAGGAAATAATTGCAGGGTAACTATGGAGCAAGAATTATGGGGCTAAAAATGGACAAAACAATGTTCCTTTATCAATCAAGTAAGCAAGGAGATTATTGTGATGCTACCACTCTACATTCCTACTAAATTACAGAGAGCGAAACAAAGACAAATTTCAAGGCACATGACAGAAGATACAAATAAGTAAAATGGCAAAAACTGAAGGCATTGAAGAAAGAGCACATTCCATAAGCCAAAAATATCACTACCCTAAATAAAAGAGCAAAAAAACAAATTAACCCAGATCATAATTGAAAAAAGAAGATGAAAGGACCTCAAAGAATTCAGAAGCTCATAACAGCAGAGCATAATCCTGACTAACCCATCTAATGAAATCCAAAAACTTGGGGAAATTTGGAAATTTTTTTTTTTTTTGGAAGGAAGAAACATACCCCAAAGACATAGATGAATCCATCAGAATAGGAAGCAGAGTGCCCCCATCTCTCGGTAGGGTTAAAACCCATGATCTTTGGGTATAGCCACATTGCTTTATTTGCAACTACACCTCCAAGAGAACCCATTACTCCTCTCTCTCTCTGCTCCCTCTCTCTCTAGAAGTGAGAGTTTAGGCAGCTGCAGTACACACAGCTTAAAGAAGAAGAAGAAACAGGGGAAGATAGAAAAAGGTAGGAAGGGGGGGGTCAAAAAGAGGAGGGGGAGGACATGAACAAGGGCAAGTGACATATCAAGAATCAGTGTCAAATAGACATGAAAAGATGGGGGCTTTCAAGTCCAAATCACTGTGGCAACCAACAACAAACAACACCATCAACAGAAGGATTGTGGTGAAAAAACAGATAAAGGAGTAATAAGTATATTTTATTTAGGAAAAATGTCTCTTTTCTTGGAGTCCTTACTGCCACTGGAGTATTTAATTGATTAAAGATTGCCAATTACGTCTTGTCAATTAAGAGGTGGTTAGAGTTTCTAAAATGTGTTGGAATAGGTGAATTGTGGTGGTGTGTGTGTGAAATGTGAATGTGTTGAAATTCTATTTTCTTATTATTTGTATTTTAAACACTAATGTACTATTTTTTAGTATTATTTCTTTATGGATTAAACACTACCATTTGATAAATACTACTCCAGTCGTTAACGTAGAATCTCCACTGACCCAGCCTCTCTACATTTTTGACACATAGGAGGTATCCTCACATTCGAACCGGCGAAACAGGATAAGACTAATCTACGTACCTAGGGCCATTGGTGTGGTAAAATATGTGTTAAATGTTGTATTAAGATAACAATGGTCCATATTTGTTAGTTAAGAGAGTATTAATTAATTTAATGTGTATGTGAGTACTCCAATGGGTACTTAAAAAGTGTGTTTGTATCGCTTTTTAACAAAATTCCAAAACTCTTACAATAAATGGAAAAGGGGAAAAAAGAAGTGGTCCATTACATTTCCTCACAGATTAAACTTGAACTTTATTAGGTGGAGCTCATTTATAGTTTTGCTAACTACTTGTTTAAATTTGGCACACATCCTAAATTCCTAACCCACATCTAGACTAACGTAGAAGCAGTTTGGCAAAATTATTGTCACCGTCTTTCTAGTTATTTCTTTAATTTTTACTAGATTAGGAGGAAAATTTTTAGACAAATTATTTTTTTTAACATATCTTTTTGCAAGGAAAAATGCAAAAAGATAATTGCAATGGCTTGCCCCGCACTTTCTAATTAATCGTCTTGATCAACAAAATTTATAAAGTGCAAAATTTTTATTAATATATCAGAAAACAATTGATATCATTGGTGCTTAGTAAAAGTTGTATATTTTTTTCCATCTTAATTATGAGAACTAATTATTGTTTTCGATGAGAGTAACAAACAAAAGTATTGGAAAAATAGATAAAGCCAACAACGAAATTAAGTAAAGTTGTCTATTTTAACTTTTTATTTTTTAGCGAACTTTTTATCATTTTATAAAATTTTGCACTTTATAAATTCTGTTGATCAAGACGATTAATTAGAAAGTGAGGGGCAAGTCATTGCAATTATCTTACTGCATTTTTCCTTGCAAAATGACTTGTTAAAAAAAATAATTTGTCTAAAAATTTTCTTAACTCTCACTATCATTTCTGCCTTGTGATCGTAGGAGTATGAAACAAAGATGGATAACAGAGAGTGATGTAAAATCAAGAAACTATGGCTAGAGAGAGAGGAAATGGGATATTTGATTGTTAGGGAAGGGAAATAATTTTGTCATTTTCTTTTTTGTTAACGCCACTTTCTTGCTAGCAAAAAATACTCTTGCAGGAGAGTGGCGTTAATAAAAAAGAGAATGACAAAATTAGCAGCCTTAGAGAAAATGGGATCTTTGATTGTTTATTTGTTTGTTTACTTTTTCCTCAGTTGTCTAACTGAAAATGATGAAGTTTTGGGGAGCATTGGGTTGTGGGAAATACCAATGGGAGATAGGTTTTGGTGGATTTTGAGGTTTTGTGGCAGTAGGTGTCTAGTTATTAGAATAGAAAACAAAAATGGAGGAGAGGGCTGGAAAAACAATTCTCTGTTACATTCCCTAGGTCACATTTCTGTTTAAAAAAAAATGGCAATATTTATTTAACTTTTTCATTGAATTGCCTAGTTTGATGACAATGGTGTTTAGGGTTTCGTCTAGGTTAAATTACCGGAGGTCTAAGTCTTTTTTTCAACACTTGTGTGAGGGAGTAAAGTGATCTCAAAAATTGCTAATAAAAAAAGTTAAACCCGAAACTTTAGAATAAATCAAACTTCTAAGTCCTAAGTCAAGATTACGGCCAACCCGTTGGGTTTTGTTTTCTTTTCAGTATATCCGAGGGTAGAGATCAATATTAGGGCTTTAGTACTTTTATATATGGAGTAGCACTAGTACATTACAGTATTAATGAAAAGGGTTGGTTTCTTTCTACGTCAAATTAAAGAGGGCATTATTGGGATTGATGGATGGGAGGGAGGAGGCCTGGGGAAGTTTACTGCAGTGTCACCCGATTTTCAAGGTAGGCTTTTTAGAGAGAGAGAGAGAGTGATGGTGTGTGGATCTAGAAATGTGTCTTCTCAAGGTCTTTTGGGGGAAGTGTGTGTGTGGGACTTTGAGTAAGTGCAAATCCAATTCCTTCTTTTATATTACTACTAGCTAGTTTTTGGGAAATGGATTCGAGGCATGGTTTCTCTCAAAAAAAAGTTTTAGGGTTTTCTTGATCTTGAAATGTGGGTTTCACTTAGGAATCTTTGCATGAGAAATGAGAAGATAAGAGTTGGTAAACTAAGGTTTTTTCTTATTCCATGGGGCAAGTATTTTCCTCTTTGAGGAAAAAATAGTAAGTACTCAAACGATTTTTTATTTTTTATTTAATATGTAAGTCTGTAAGAAGTGTTAATTGTTAGTAAGACTTGATCCTTCGTCTTGTGTACGAGGGTTTAGGGTCCCTTCTAATTTGGCTACCGCCCCGTTTGCTGAAAGAATTAACTCTACATACCCGTCAAGAGGTATTGGAACACGCATAGATAGCCATCTGAGTCGAAACTAAAATCTCATCGTGTATTAAGACTAACAAGGTTAAATATGGTGTTAATATAATAATTACCTCTAATATAGATCAAAAGGTTAGCCTTGTGGATGAGTCTGTCTAATTGATCAGAGTGCTACGAAAAACCTATTAAGCAATCTTGTACGTGCCCATTTTAAACTCTAGGTATCATTGTTTTCTTGATAACTTAAAGTGTTCGGGTCAACTTATGTATATCTCAACTAATTTCGCGAGATTTGAAATTATCGTTGTTGTAGCTTTCTGACTTTGTTACGAATGATTATAGAGAAAAAGAAAGAAAAGATAAATACAATTCCCAATCAACTCTTTGTTGGGTACGTAAGCTATATATGTGGATAAAGTGGGGTTTGGGTCCATCTCTCAATGTTGAGATGGAAGAAGTTGAGCTTTTTGTAGTGTTTGGTTGAGAGTTTAGTTTAGTTTTGATAGTGGGTAGAGAGAAAAATAGAATAATGATTAAAAATAAGGGTAATGATTGGAGAGAGATGAAAAAGTAATAATTGGAAAAATAAGATAATGATTGGAGAAAAAAGTAAGGTAATGATTGAAAACAAAATTAAAACTAACACTAAATAGGGTACCAAACATAGCAAAATTTAACATGCAAAATTGGACAATGCTAGCTATTAATTTGATGCTTTAGTTAACTATTACTTTCAAGTCCTAAAAGTTGTAGCAATCGAAGAAAAGACCACAACCTTCCACTTTGAAGTTTGAATGACAAGAGAAGTTAAAATTGACACAAGCAAGGTGTTAGAGCAGGACTCTTGGCAGAAAATATTTAATTGAAAAGATAGTGAAAGTAAACAATATTTTTAATGGGATAATATTAATATAGAAAGCCTGATGCAGTAGACATTTTAAAAGTGAGTAGTTAAAGTAATAATGTGAATTTTTAAGGTGTAATTTGGCCAAAAATCTAAAGAACCTAACTTATAGGGCAAAGTAGCTAAAACACAATGCTATACGTAGAAGAGCAACCACAGCAGCACAGGTAAAGTAGCTAGGCAAATCAAAGAAAACCATGCTACAGCCGATTAGGTATTTTTCAATCCATTATACATTTTGCTGCAGTTCTTAGACACTTTTGGCGAAGTACTATTGCACAACAAAAAAGATTAAAAATTAATTTTTGTTCACTTATAAGTTTTGAGAATTTTTTTTACTTTCTGTACGATTCTCAATAAGTTTCTCTATCTAACTTTCTACTCATTACATTAAAAGAATTCTCAAAACTTAAAACCAAACAAATATTCCTCTTTCTCTGCTCTTTACCGGCGGCAGTACATTTTAACTAATTATTTTACCTATTGTTGGTACACTTGCTCTTATAAGTAGTGTTACCTAAATGAACCAAGATATATATGGAGGAAAAAAACTTAAATTGGGTGCATGCATATGAGATGTCTCTAAAAGTGTTTGGTTTTCTTTTTAAAAAAATTTTCAACTCAAAAAACACTTATTATCCATACTTTTAATCATTATTTTTATTTCTCTCGCCATTATTTAATTATTATTTTTATTTCTCTCTATATCCATGTCCACTCATTATTTCTATCTTTAATCATTATCATATTTCTCTCTTCATTTATTACCTCAAAAACCAAACTTAAAAAATCTCAAAAACCCATAAAACACAATAAATTAGGCCAAAAACCCAAAAATTGTGGAGTGAAAATGTGACTAGGGTCTAGGTTCCATCGACCAGTAGTTGAAGTTGCAACCAATGCCATTTTATTCAAATGTTATAAGAAGGAAATTTGCCATACATATCTTATCTATGTATGGCAAATGTTAAGAACAGAATTGAATGGATTACACGTTAATGATACCAGCCTTTAATATTTTAAATTTTAATGGAAATTGATATTCGCACTCTTTTTTTTATGCAAGTACTCTATTTTGTTTATGAAATTACTAGTAATTTCACGTTGAAAGTGAAGCGCCCGCGTCAAAAAAAGGAACGCAAATATCAATTCCCTAATTATTTTAATTTAGTGAAAACATAAATGCGATGTTTTTTTTGCTCGGCGACATAAATGCGATGTTGCAAAGTTGAAGTGAGAGTTGAACGGGAGGAAGAGAGTTCTCATTTTTTTTTGGTCAATCGATATGTTAGATCATTTACATCATATATGAGTTACAAAGTACAAGCCCGGAGATTATACACCAATGATGAGAATACACGAGATAACCAAATTCAACCGCTACAAGAAATAAGCCCATCAATACCCTAGGGGGAAAACAAAAAAAAGAAAGGAAAAGCTCACTTAAAAGAAGAACGTTAATACACACATAGAGAAATTCAAATTCCTGACATTTTCGTAAAATACAAGAGTCTTGACTAAGTGAGCTAAACCCGAATTGGTTATTGGAGGGAGAGAGTTGACAGGCGAACGGTTGGGTTTGAGAGCGATAGGCGTTAGAGTGCACGCGACAAACACGGGAGCATTTTTGTTTTTTTTGTGGGGGTAAAACTGACGGTAGGAGTGAGTAGTGACAGTGCATCGATTCACGTGAATGACTGACTCCTTCGCTCTCTCTCTCTCTCACTTCAAAGCTTTCAAGTCTCTTTTTTGTACTACAACTTAAATTAAATAAAATTTAGGAAAAAGGAAATTTGACATGAAAACCATGAATGACATCTGTCATGTCCAAGGAAACAAATTTTGACAGATTGATGTTTTACTACTATTTCTTCATTATTATATGCGTGAAAAGCAATATTTTTGATGGGGTTTGATTGTGTATGCCCAGTAATATTGATATATATAGGGGTAAGTCTGGTCACAAAAATATGTACCGAAAGTGTAAATAGAATTGGATTGGGTGGAATCTATTTGGAGTCTCGTAAAAATAATCCGAGCCGTTTAATTCGACTAAATCATGCAATAAATCAGAACAATTGAGTATTGGTAAATACTTGATTTATTTATTCATTTTTTGGTACTTGAATTTGGAGATACCAAATTGAATCAATTAATCGAACTTTCACTAATATTGAACCGAGCTGATTTTAGAAAATGGACCTTTAAAACAATGTTTTGAACAAATTAATGTTGTATTTGGATGAGTTTTTGAAAATTTTTTTGTGAGAGTAATGATTGAAATCATGGGTAATGAGTAGAGATAGATAAAGAAAAAAATGAGAATAATAATTGGAGATATGAGTAATAACTGAAGAATAATGATTAAAAGTAGGGGTAATGAGTATTTTTTGAGTTGAATTTTTTTTTTCAAAAAGGGAAACTAACAATGCATAACGACTCAAAATAAAACATCAATTTTCGTGAAAGAAATTACAATATGATGTGGGTCGCACACAGTATTGTGTACACTTTTGGTTCACATGTTGGTATACCATAGTCTGGTGGATCTAACCCAGAGTATTTCTCTCAAGAAACACCCTAGCTGCCTCTCTTCATTTCCCTCCCATCACCTAGGTTTTTGTCACTCTTATTTGGCGACAATAGAGGAGGGCTTTACCCTTGATTCGTGTTTTATTTCCTCTCTCAGTTCTGGCTTCTATCGTTTTATATAACCCATCAATTTTTAGTGAGGGTTTTTTCTCTTGATCTAAAATCTGAGAGTTCTTCGTATTATCATTTTTCCTATTTACTCTTGATTTCTCTTTCATTGAGGTGCCGATTCAGATTCCGACGGTGGTTGTGGTTGTGATTATGGTTCTTTGACGAATGAAGGCGGCGGTGGTCTAATGATGAATCAAATCGATTGGTTTGCCGGTCTTGCTACTTCGGGTGGTAGTTTTTTTTTATCAGTGCGAGTGTTCGATTGTGTATACGTAGGCTAGCGATTCTGGCCTATTCTTTGGTTATGAGAGATAGTAATAGTTTGGGTATCCGTACCTAAGAAAGCTTCTCTCTTTTGTGGCTTTGAAGTCCTTTGATTAAGAATGGATGCTAAGACCGCACGAGTAACATTAATTATAATTCGTGAGAGCCAAATTAAATTGATAAATCTAGCAATATTGAGCTACAACATATCGATCTTCTCCCAACAAACACACAGACGGAATCTAATAGCAAGCGGGACCTTAATATTTGAACGCAAGTACGAGGACTTTACAAGTACAATTGAAAGTATAGAGAGTGAAAGTGACAATAATAAATGTAATGTGACAAAGTGTGGTTTACTCCAAGATTGTTTTGGTCAATACAATTCACATCCTAACATAGTAGTAGTACATTATTTAAAATTGAAAGTGTAGAGATCCGTACAAATATTTAAAAATAAAAAAAATCAATGACGCAAAAGATTTTGGCGGTGGTATTTTGTAGTTACATGTGCTGTGTAGGTGGAACATGAGACCAAGCATGAACATGACAACAGTGGAACAAAATCGATAAATTCTATGAAGTCCTTTTGGGGTATGTGCTCAGCATTTTTCATGAGAGAGAGAGAGAGAGTACAGCGTACAGTTCTTGGAATCTTAGGCACCCTAAGCGTGACGGTGACGTGCCGTTGACCCCAATTACGAAACCCAACACACCAGGAGCACAGCCTGGGGCGCTAAGCATTTTCGACCCAACCGGAGTAATTCAGGACGAAAATTAATTAGGCTGCTAATTATGCTACTCTATTTTTTTTTAATATAATTTTTTTTTAAAGTTTATTTTTGGTGCAAAAATACACTTATATGAAAATTTTTTTTTTTTCCCATTAACTAAGTCTTTATCGATATTCGAATGACGTGAGAGTATTTACGAAGGCCTTTAAAATGCAATATGTTTTAAACAAATTAATGCTTTGTTTGGAACACTTTTTGAATTTTTTTTTGAAAGAATAGTAGAGATAATAAGTGGAGAGAGATAGAGAGGAATAATTGAAACTAAGGAGAATCTTTTGAAAAATGTTTTTCAGAAAGAAAAGCTAACAAAGCATAAACGACTTCTATCATTTGTGTGGAATCTTGAGATGTGTCCAACACAATCCAAAGGCATTTTTAGTATACACCCAATGAGGTACCCATGTATTTTTCTTTTCTTTTTTTTTTTTTTAAAATGCGTCTGGAGCGTATGCGACCCCAAAAATATTTCTAATTCCACTTTCGGAGAGTTTTTCAATCCTAATTGGGTGAACACCATAAAAACACAAACCTTTAATTCATTGCTACTAGTATTAAAGTTGTTAAAATCTCTGAAGAGAGGGCAACAAGAAGTGCGGGAATTGAAGAACAAGGAGATGATTTTGAAGGGTTTTCAATTCCATGGAGATTTCATCAAGATCTTTGAATTTTCTCTCATCTTTAACGAACGTATACACATTTAGGCAGTCTAACATTGCATTTGCTATGCTTTCGACAATTATCTACGATATCCTACGCATGCTGATAAGTTCCTGAACTATTACACGGAGTTGGACGTTGTTTCACATCCTTGGAAGTTATGAGGAATGGCGAACATGAAACCCCAACGAGCCAAACATGAGAGAAAGTACAATACAAGCAATTTGACTAGTGTGTCGGGGCGCAAAGTAAATGCGCCTTTTACGTCAGTACTAGAGAAAACATGGATGCGCCTAAGGCATATGCGACAATGGAAATATTGTTCTACCTATTTTTTAAATTAGCTTTTGACCCTCATTATTAGATGGTGACTGTAAAAGGGAAATCTTTTGATAATTATTATTAGGTTTGTTCAAGCTTTTCGAGAGGCAAAACAAGAGACAAGGGTATTGAAGAACAATGAGATTTTGAAGGTTGATCGAGAGTTTGGAATCTGCTCTCCAAAAGTAAACATTTGGTCCATCTAACATGTATTTGTTACGTCTCTATTGTTAGCTATTTTGTTCCAAGAAGTTTCCATCCATTGCTTGTAACTTCCCGGAGTCGTTTGAATAATTTAGGTAACTTACCTGTTTAATTTTGCCTGGGGCGCACATGAAGTAAATACATCTGAGGCACATTTTTTATATTAAAAAGAAAAGAAAATGGGATGCATTTGAGGTGCATGCGAGTTGCGCCGAGGCTCATGCAAAGTGATAAATATTAAAGCTAATTTGCCGTTTTTAGAGGATTTTTCGGCCCTAATTGAGCTGCGATTAAAAAAAAAAAAAGCAAACTGGCAATTAATCATGGAGTATAAGGGTACCATCAACCATGGCATAATAGTACATCCCTATGAACTTGAATAACTGGTAGGGTTTGTCTTTGTGTTGGGTGTTTCGAATTGGTGATTTTAAGAATTTACTGATGTGTTATGGGTGCAATACCCACCGGAGAATTTGTAGTGGGCCAGATTCTGAAGGTTCAGAGAGTTCAAATAGTGATGAGGGGTAACCCACTGTTCAGTTGTCTCAATTCGTCTGTGGTAACATTTCGTTAGGTTTACTCGTAATGATTCCGCTGAGCGTTAGCCTTCCCACACCTCCGTCACCGAGCGATGACATATCCTCATCGTCGTTTCCGAGTGGTTACATTCAGAATGACCCCTAATCGTTTGGATGTGGGGGCCTTCGTTCGGTAGTAGTTCGTTCAGGATGCCTGTTGTTCGGAAACTGCCAAACTCAATAGACAAGACGCTCGTCTACGGTCACTCATCGTCGTTTCCGAGGGAGCAGTAAGCTTGTCCGATACTCCAAAGTCTTGCCTATAAATAGAGGACCACTCCTCCAGGTTTGAGGATCTATCTTCATCATAAATTTTTCTCCCTAAAAGCATACACTCTCTTCTTTCTTTTTCACCCACTAACTAGATCGTCGGAGCTTCTTCCCGAAGCTACACCCCCGTTCAGTTTTGAAGTATCCAATTCAAAACCGTTCAACTTCTCCGTTCAAGTCAAAGGAAGAAAAAGGTTTAAGTGAAATTTACCCTCCACAGAATTCATGTCAGAACAATACAACCCCCCATGAATAAGAATTCTTCTCGGTCGGGAATGTCGTTAGTGGCTAAACGCGTAATCACTTCTTGTCTTACTTTTTTCTTCACCAAACCAAACATAACTTTAGTAGTATATCATTTGTTTCACTGCCCTTAGCTACTCGACGAATAGTTATCTCCACTGGACAAAAATATCAAATCCACACCGTTTGATTTGGACCGACACAATTAGCCTTTTTTAAATCATACTATACTAAATAATACTAATTTGGTTACAAATCCAACCAAGAAAATTTCATTTCGATGAGGTGTCAAAAATAACGACAAAAGAATATGGGCCACAGCCTACCCCAGGTGGGCCAATACAGAAAAAAGCCCATTGAAAGTACAAACAGATTGTGAAGCCAGCAGTTAAATCATGTGGGGGCAGCAAAGTATTTTCAGTTTTGACACTTTGGTCTACCACCACCAATGCATCAAAAAGTGCCAGCCAAACAAAGTCTTGTTGTGTTAGGCCTGGTGGGGTTTTGTCTTTGACAACCTGTAGCACTCCGAATCACTGCATGAAGGTGGGGGAAATTGTATTCTTAGGCCTTGTTTGGAACGAGTTTGGGCAAAAGAGATACCATCAACAGAATCTATTTCTATATATTATAAACAGAGAGTGTAGCAGGCCGAGCCAACAAACCTCTGAACAGTCTTGATGTTTCCGAACCCATCCTCGGTGGTTCACCTGAGTTCAAGCCATTACCGGTCCTCGGTTCGGCAAACCAACATCCTAATAGTAGAGGTTTCGTTGGCATCAATTCAATTAATCGGCTCGGCCATCGACCCTCTAACAATTATACTCCACGTTCGGTCCTGAACAGACATGGGGGCGACCGCTCTAGCTCATCCAGGTGGGAACGCCAACCGTGGCTATGATGACGGCTGTGACGTCATCCGAACGGTTATCAGGACAGGAACGAAGGCAAGAGAAGATGCCAGCTCATCCTATAAACGGTTACAAAACCCTAGTGTGACGCGCGGGTAACGTCAGCCGACGTGTGTCGAGCTCATGTGCATTCTTGAAGGCCAAGCTAGGAGCTCTCTATAAATACCCCATTATGCCTTATTGGAAGGGGTATAATCTGATACCCCTAAAATTGGAGCTCTTGGTCTTCTCTTCTTCTAAGCAAATATACTTCTAAGCAAATATACTGACTCTTGCACCGGAGGCCATTCCGGAGAACCTCCGGCGTGGTCTGTAGTTGTGCTTCATTTTGCAGGACGAGGAAAAGATCAACAGCAAATCTCAAACCCCAGATCCAAAGGAGCGAACCATCTTGATTGGAGCCCCATAGAGAGCAACTTTCGATATGACTCAAATTTGAGACCGACTCGCACTTTCAATTTCCGAAATTAACCATAACACCTGCTTCCGCATCAACTAACTATAAGGGGTGGTTACAATATTACAACACGTCCTACCAAAACATTCGACCACGACCACTTCAGTTAGCAAACCAAATCTATAGAACTCCTCACCATTTTCCTTTTCCCGCAGAGATTACTGAGGAAATATGACAAGCAAAGATGGAGACTTTCAAAATGGCGACTAATTAAAGATGCAGCGGAATCTGCCTTGAACAAGTACTTGAATAAACATGCACAGTCATGCTCCAAAAATACGAAGGTTTTTAGTGTTTCCAATTAAAATTTGAAAACGGCGATCCCAAGTCATAGAATGAACAACGAGATAAACATATTGGGAATGAAGGGGCAAAATATGCAACAAAATTATGCAAGGTTCCTAGTCAACAGAGAATCTATCAGTTCACCTGTTGCACCGCCAAATATGTACACAAACTCTCTTCTCTCCGCCTGGAATTTTGTCAAAAAGAGAACCAAGGAATTCAACCCGAACTGTATTTGCCTGGAAACAAATGAATAATTGCAGGATAATGTGCTCAATCCTTTGTACAACTCGGACAATTGTTGGGACTAAGATCATACAACTGTTTACTTCTGTGATGGGTATACCAGTAAACAAGGTTCCATGGATACAAGCTTTTCCATTCTAGTGTTGAAATACTGTAGTATCATCAGAATATGATTTTTTTTAGGAAGCCCCATCCATTACAGCAGTATGCGACGAAATAAACCAAGAAAATGTAACTCGGGCCACTTTTAGAATCGAAATAAGTACGGACATTGGAAAATGCAAGTTAACAATATCCTTTCTTCGGTCAGTGTATGTTCATCAGATAAATACGTGTGCAACTGTTGACAACAGAAAGAAATAAGTCAGATGTAATGCTCCTCATACCAACAAAATGATACACAAGCAGAAACAAAAATAGAAAGGAAGAATTTAACCAGTCATGCTGCCTTTTGTTTTATATATATATATATATATATATATATATAAGGCTAAATACCAGTTCAGGCAACTATTTTCGATAATTACCGACTAAAATGAAATACTATAGTTAGTAATTTGGCTTCAATTCCCTTCAGTCATTTTCTCTTCAGGAAACCCAAGTCATGCAACTTTTTGGTTACACTTAAGAAAACAAATTCTGGATGAAATTTTGTCATTCTCTAAAGAATTTGTTAACGACCATAAAAGTCATCAACAGTTCTAACCCATTCAGACTGAAAAGGAGTACTTATGTGAGAGAGAAAACCCATTTTTCCAACATAACCAACAAGAGAGAGTGGAGAACATAAGACTTACATGTGTATTCAAAACTGAGGATCAAAATTGAAAAGGCTTCTTTGTGCATCTGAAGGATTACCCAGCCATCGGCAAAACAACAATGCTGCAGCAATCACTGATAAAAGCGAAAGCATCGCGAGAGATCCGAAATGTGAAACATCATTGGCAATTATTGCAACTCCTAATAGTACCGACTCCGCCAGACTTGCAATAGAAACCTCTGTTGTCCCGATGAGATTAGCTTTGGACTCTGGGATCCCGGTTTGAAGAATCTGGGCCCCTACGACGTCATATGACATATGTCCCAATCTGGACAATATCTGCATAAGGAGTATCCACTTTTTAAAATTTAACATTCAGCATACTGGATAAAAATAGATATCACAGAGTATACGACATATTAAACTGCGATTATACATCAGAAAGATGCATGCATTACCAGAATATAGCAACCAAAGATCAATGCATGCTACAACACCAAAGGTCAACAGCGTACATCATGCATGCAAGAAACTCATTAAATATGTAACAAGCATAAGTATACAAAAAGACATTACCAAGTGTTGTTCCGTTCCATTATCTATATCTATATTGCAATCTTCCTTGCTGTTGTCAACGTGTTTTATGTAACAACGATATGTTTATCATTGTAACAATTTCAAGGATTAATAATAAAAAAAATTCGCCTTTCAAAAAAAGGAAATGTTTACATAAAGACATTACCACGTGTTGTTCCAGGGATGCAGCAGCAAACATTGAGGTCCTGCATTATCCTAGTTCTAAAATAGTTACTAGGATGTGTATTGCAGGCCTAACTAGCGTAGAAGTCCTGCACGGGATATATTACTAATTTTCCATATATGTGGCCTATGTATTTCAAAAGACTGTCCGTGAGACCTATTTGGAGATTTATCAAGAAATCCAGTTCGACCAATCATGATGATGAGCACAAGTTTGGAAATCTTTGGACTTTTTATTTTCAGCCTAAATGACTTTCTCACATTTCATTGTTTCAGCCAAATGTGTGGACACATGCACCAGAGAGAGAGAGAGAGAGAGAGAGAGAGAGAGAGTTTACAATCAAACACAAGAAGAATAGAAGAGGAGTCTGCCGAGTAAGAGATCCACTCCAATACACAGCAACAGCAATGGTAAGAAGAAAAGCCTGTAATACCAAACCCACTGCTCCAGCCTGTTAAAAGAAATTGTTCAGAATAGCCGAATAGGACTAGTCTATGGACAAAATATGTTCACCACAAATAAATAGTACAACCTTCAAAATACCAAGTCTCCGGACCATGTATGCAGATAAAAATGTTGCCGCAACACCCATGAAAGCACATAATCCACTAAAGCCCCCGATGATCGATGGATTCAAACCTGAAGTAATCAGAATGATGCAACTTTGACTTAAATCATATCTAATTCAAGATCAAGGAATTCCTAAAGATCATCAGAACTAGTGATTAGAAAATTGGACTTTCACATATCTGAGTTACTGTTAAAATTTTGCAAAAGCCAAAAAGAAAAAAATTAATGATTCTAACTCTCTCAGCTTATACAAGGTATCAGAAAGCTAATAGATGAACAGTGTTAATATTAACATGATCAAATGGTTCAACTCTAGAGACCTACTATCCAAACAAATCAAAAAAGATTCAAAATCACATTATAGAAAGTCAGCAACAATTTCATGTCAGTTGTTTTATCTCTAGAACACTGATGCTACCATGTAGTCTTGATTGAAAATACTTAACATAAGCTCTACAAAACTCTTCAAAGGCAATGAAACTATATGAAACTCCTCCAGTTAATAATTGCTAGTCCATGAGGCAGTGACATGCTCGAATACATGATATTTAGAAGAGTAATTGTGCATGCTGCTCTGGATTTTGGATGAAGGATGCAAGGTTCCACACATAACGTCCCTTGAGTTCCTTGAACTTTGGAGGTATTGCAGTGGCAAAACTTTTTGTGAGCGGCCACTTTGTGCATATGTTCCCAAAGATTAGTTCAGTATCGAGCCCGCCCTGCCCATATCCCCATTGATTGGGGATTACATGGGGTACTTGAACTATACTGTTTGTTTGTTTAGAAGGGTAGTTCAATCTCAAATTATCTTTCCTTATCTAGTATTTTCTTAATTACTAATTCAAATTCGGGACACTTTTGACTGAATGAAATTTGGAGCAGTAATAACACTTAGATAGGAATTTTACATTTAAGCGCTTAATATGTCAAACATCTTACTTACCTTGCATTGAGTGGTTCCCATTATCAGCCACCCAAAACGCATACCCACAGATTCGTACGACGACTATAAACGGGGTCAAGTTTCAAACAAGAAATATAGGAGTATATCACTATCGCGTCTATCCAATGCTGATAGTTACATCCCCTTTTCATCTGTAAACTTGTAACATTCTATATTAACATGCAAATTCTCAACTCCAAATTGACTATTTTCCTAAAAATAGTGCCACCCCAAGGACGTCTCCCCAAGAAACTGCTGTTGAAAAGTTATAGGTCAATCAATACCTTGCTGTGTTAAGAAGGCAGTCATCAACCCACCAGGAGCAAGTACAACATTGAAGCAAAGAAGCACATAGGCTAGGCTTGCAGGGAGCACAGGCTGCTGCATGTACTCAACCCACCCATGCCTGATAGCGTCCACACTCATCTCCACTGGTTATCAAAGCAATAAAAGTAGTTGGTGTATCAAATTGAAATACAAATTCTAAGAATGAACGACAAACTTTTCAGATCCCCTAAAATGTGGGATGGAGGACAAACCTATATTTTCAGTAACCATAAGAGGTCCACCCATGGAATTTCTGCAACATGCTTGCGGAGATTTAGCACGGTCAAGAACCCCCATAGAAAGCTCGTTGGTTAACCACGTGAGAACAACCTTAAGACATAGATTACAAGTCTCAGCTTTCAAAAGAGGACCTACTTACAAGGTACCACAGATGGATCCAGCAGAACCAAAGAAAGTCCACTACAAACACACACACACACACACACACAGAGTTTACCACAACAGGGGTTGACCATAACATCAAGCCAGAAGCAATATCAAGCAGGTTACAGGTTCATATTGAGAGAGAGAGAGAGAGAGAGAGAGAGAGAGAGAGAGAGAGAGAGAGTTACCACAACAGGGGTTGACCATAAAATCAAGCCAGCAGCAAGATTCAAGCAGGTTACAGGTTCATATTTAGATAGAAGGATGCCAAACAATGATGCTCCAGCAATCTGCAATTTAATGGAGACATTAAGTCTCTTCTTTCAGAGTTGGTCACAAATCTTAAAATCAGGACTGTTTAACCAGCATGAAGATGTCTGTCGTAATATAGGACGCAGATTGAGCTCCACCTTCAATAATATCAAATCGAACTCAAGCCACAAATGTGACTAGCGCCATCCAGTATATATGAAACTTGGAATTCAATACAGCTAGCATTGACAGGTCATGATAAGAAAAAATTGCAATCACCTCGCAGAGGAGATCAATCCTATTAAGAACAGCATTTGCTTGTGCAAGAGCAATCGGTCGATTTGTTCCTGCTAGCTGCACAACCAAGTATTCCACATTAGAAAATAAGTCAACACCCAAGAGGGAACAGAGAAAATCCTTCAATGTATGTTTGGAAACCAAGAAGCAGAAATAAGCACTACCAGCACAACCCAATCACGTTCCATAGCAACCCCTAGAGCCAATCCAGACAGCCTCTCAATGGCTCCTGCTAATACTAATACAACAAACCAAGGACGGGGAAGCGTTGATTTGGCAGATGTATAAATGGTATGAGCATGAATTATCATTCCAACAGATAACAGCTGAGCAGCTGCCTGACAGAAAGGGTATTAGAACACTCTGACAAGAAAATTACGCACATCGAGCTTCAATTGATGAAATATAATAAAGAATTACCTGGACAATAGACAAACAATTATATGCAGGTACTCTGGGGAAATGATCCATAAGTTTACCAACCAAAGGGCCTCCAAAAATAACTGCAAGCTGTTCAACATGGAGCTTGTTAGAAGAATTCTTTTTACACGTAACTTTTATATGAATTGTTCACCCCATTAAAGTCATTGAAACCTTAGAGAAGAAACCCATGACAGCCACTGGAAGAAGGCTGGGATGAATCAATGAAATAGCAACAGGCCAGGCAAAATTCCAAAGCTGTTCCACCAGATTTCCAGCTATGCAACTAGCATACAAGGCTGATTAAAATACAAGAATTTTGGGTTAAGAACTACTCAGATAATCCAAAACCAATCCAATAGGAATTTTGGTATAAAGTGCACATAGAAGTTAGAACACTTGGAAAGAAAGAACATCATAACTGAACTGAAAGTTAACAGTCAACTCTAGAGAATCAGCAAACCAACATGCAGACAACGTTTTGAGCTAAAAAGATGCTATGCTGGCAAGACGTAACTAGCCGACTTTTAGTACAACTCTAACAAAAATGATCTAAAAATCGAAGAAATGCTCTTAAAGTGTAGGGAAAATGAAAGATGTGTGATATACTTCATTTTCTAGAAAAAAAAGATTAACCATCCATCACTTTATCCATTCGGTTGAAGTCCTTAAATAAATACCACATAGGAAAATTTCCCTCGCTAAGAGGGGTGGTATCTTGGTTGATCTTTATCTTTCTTTGAGCTTCCTTCCTTAGACTTTTAGTATTGATACAAATATACAAAAAAGTGAGTGCTAAATTGGAATGGTATCGAGTTTTCTTATTCGAGTTAGTAATCAGTGAAATCTAACCTTTTCACGTTAACATGCTTACAAGCTTGCAAATACAAAAATATCTGACACATACACCTAAAATTCGCTCAACAATCTGAGTTCTTATGCTGGAGTCTGGAGGCCTCTGAAAATTGGACCTGAAGTCCCCATCACAGAAAATAGTGTCCCTATTAGAGGATTTGGGAAGCAGAAAATTTCCATAAATGAAGACATTGTATGTTCAGCTCACATACAACAATCATACGATTGGACATACGTCCATTTCTGTGTTTATTAGTTATTATGAATATCATATTTCTTTGGTGTTCTAGACTGAAAGGTGGATACTCTTACCATGCAATCCTGCTGGATGGGCAGGAGTTGCAGCGAGAATATTCTGCTCCTCCTCTGATAAGACCTTGAAAAGGAAACAACAAAATGGTGAGAAGATGAGAAGTCATGATTCATGGTTTCTCACAGATAAGAAATAAAATGGATTTGGAGAATTGTTGTTGGCCACTAGGGGTCATACGGGCAAGCTTGTCAAAAGAGTGTCAACATAAGTGTCTTCAGCCAGTAAATTCAAAGCTTCAGTCTCAAGGTTGAGGATATCAGATTGGATATCAACAGTTTGGACTGAGCAGCTTGAAGAGGCAACTGAAAATTCTCCCTGAGCTTCTTCTTCAATGTCAACTGGATTGAAGACTTCAGTGTTTGTAATTGAACAACTTGAATTGAAACCTTCCAACCTGTGAGCAAAATGATAAAACACATAAATCAACAGAGAAATTCCTCCCGTTTTTGTTGATCTAATTGTCTCATAAGATATGATACAAGAGCATAGTCAAAACTACAAAGACTCACAAAAGAATTCCACAAGCTCAAGGATGCTCAGTGAAAGAAGTGCAGAATTAGCCTTAAAAGAAGCATCTCCTTTTCTTCTTCATAAAACATAGGGGATATTAACCAGAACTCCCAGGGTAACTTGGACCTACCATACATCTTAACCTGTTTTAGAAGGGAACATGTTTTTTACATATCCCAAAAAAATCACACTTTTAATTTATGTTGCTTCTCTGCTATTCATCACACAGTAGAGAAGTCAGGGAAAAAATTAAAAAGCTATACATGGCTTTATTTTTCTTCCACAAACCCAAAAAATTAGGGCATCTCCGGGCTTACTATCTTTACTGATAGTTAAATTTGACTAAAAACCTCCTCAAACGCTCTCCATTCCTTTAGAAGCACATCAAAACCACTTTTACTTGTTCACTTCAGGGGAACTCTTGTTTATACCAGTGGCAGAGGCAGTGTGGTACCAGTGGGGGCCCGGGCCCGGCTCCCCCACTGCAATTTCCAATATCAGTATTACCACCAAATTATAAAGGCCATGACAATTTGTATCCAAAAAAGTATACTCATTTTCCTTCGTATAACAACTACATCTCCTAGTATCTTTGTCAAGTTCCCAAAAAAGTTTTCTTTTACGCGTTATCTATCTGTATATTGTAGTAAAATTTATGTTCTAAATTCAATTTTTTTTATATTACGGTTGTTTACCATGAAAGATAGAAAATTCTAAGAGCGTGGTAATTAATGGTGCCCCTACGGAGCTAAATTCTTGGCTATGCCACTGGTTTATACTCCAACTTAATAAGACTACAGTACCTTTCAAATTTATGATTGCGCCATTAATGAAGCTTTTACTGGAATTCTATGTTCAAATCTGTGTCTACTATTGGAGAGCTTGATATCTAACTAAACAAAATGAGTAAAGGGCAAATCAGTATTTGCTATTTGGAGAGCTTCATTTTCTTTTCTTTTAGTTTTCTTTTTAATGTCTGAATATTCAGGAGCTAAGACCATTCCAATGCCCCTTTCCGCTGTGCATAAACTGAACCAACACTTCACGAAAATGAAAGCATCGATAAATAAAGACACACCCTGTTGAAACTCATTGCCCATGGCCGACGCTTGGTTACAATTTCTAATTCTTTATTATATGTTGTTTTTTTCATAATGCAGGGTGTCTCAGCTTGTGTGCACCACGGACAATTCCCTGCAGCTCCTCCAACAACAGTTTCACACACGCTTGCGCGTAAGGGTGAGGTGGCCCAAGAAAGAATCTTTTTTCCCTAGATTTTGTTGTTTTTGATGTTGAAGCCAACCAAAGCAAAACAAGCTCATTTACCGGAAAAAAAAAAAGCAAAAGAAGCCACAAGGCGAATTTGGATTGGCTAACCTTTTCGAAGCGAATTGGGGAGGATTCAACCGTCGACGAGCAGAGAAGCGATGGCGCACTCGAAATGGAGGAGGCGACCGCAGCGAGGGAGGAAAACAACGAGAGTGGCGACTAATAAGTAGATTAGACGGCGTCGTCTGAGCAACGATAACCACAGCCATGACTGCTGCTTCAACAACTTGGTTTTGAAGCAACGGTGTTCCTTTCGTTGAATTGCCTGAAAACTCATGCGGCAAAGAGACGACGATGTTCGAAAGTTTTTTGTTCCAATTTGGAGAAGGAATTAGGGTTCCAGGTTTTTCTTCTGGTTCATCAAATCATTCTTCACTACTGGGAGGTCAAAAATTGCCGGAGATAATGAATGGAAATGGAGTAGTTATTTATAGGGGGTGTTGGGGGGAGGAATTTGAAACATATCGGAGACCGATGAGAGGAGGAATAGTAGTGTATATATATCCTTATCTGATGGAGGAGATCGCCGGTGGTGGGCCGGGGGCGGAGAGTTCAACTGAGTTGTGGGGCCCGTTTATACAAATTAAGAGTTGTTCGGACACATAAGTCAATAAATTAATTTTTTTGGTTTTATTTAAAAAAAATTAATTTTGATCATAATTTTTTATTTTTTAAATTTCTTTGGTCATGACAATACAATAATCTCTCAAAAATTAACAACAAACTAACAAATGTAAAAAAATATTGAATAAGGATAAAAAAATAAGCCACTTGGCTTATCTGTCCAAACAACAATTAGTGGAACACACTCGCTTAAAATGGGTGGAAAATTTACTATTTAATAAGACTGCGTTCTTATGAACTTACATTTGAGAATTTTGTTCTTATTTAAATCTTTTTCTTATTTTTTAGTTTTGCGTCAAACTTTTGTGGGGTATTTATTCGTCTCGACGAGAGGAATCAGAAAAATATATTTTTTTAATTTTTACCCAAGTATTTTAAGAAATAACCATTTTTTAGTAAGAAAATTCAAATAAGGACAAAATTTTCAAATTTAAGTTAAATTCAAGAGAACGGGACCCAGATTAATTAGTAGAACACACCCGGCTCCATTAGGAACTTAAGAAAAGGAAAGAAAAAAAATAGAACAAAAAATGAGAGGAAAAACTTACTATTCACTAAACTTGAAATTTTTATTTCTCTCTTTTTCTCTTCCAACCAAACAACATAAAGGAATTTTTAAAATTTTTCTTTCTTTTCCTTGAGTTCCAAACAAAGCCTAAGTCTTCGTTCTTTCTAAATTTCGTTTCGAATTTTTTGTTCGTCTTTATTAGTAACTTTTTAGATTCAGATTAATTATTCTTCGCAAATGGAGGAGTCAATAAAGAAAAGATTATGACCAAAAGCAAAAAATGTAACGCCCCAATTTTTCAAGGAATTTCGGAAGCATTATACATAAAATACACTGAATTTTATAAACTTTTAGACCCTAATTTATCCTTATACAAAAATTTCAATTTCAAAATAATACAAAAATCTATGTACATTTATCTAACAAAAGCAGCTCCAGAGCGACTCTAGTTTTGACACGAATTCCAAGCAACGTTGGTCGAGACTCCGCTCCAGGGATCCTACCTTTATTAACTGCTCCACTGTGGAATCCTGCACACTCTGGCAAATTGAACGCCGAAGCAAACGATTTGCCAGAATACAAACGTATCCGTGAGTGATAATTCACCCAGTAAAATAATCCAATCCTACCAACCCATTACTCTACAATTAGCATTCAATAATGACAATAATATCACAATTGATAATACAAGAGAGGTACAGAATAATAACACATCATCTTTTTCTTTATTATCCATCGTCTTACATGAAATCTAAGAATCATCTCCACGAGATCCTTTCCTCCCACATCCACTAACTACAACCGTCTCATGGGTCCACCCTTCCTCTTGCTTATCCTGCACCAGGGCCTTAGGTGAGCGCATCTAAGTTATGTACCGAGTATGTTCTCACTTAAGACCATAACAGGAGGATTGAGTCATCCCATGACGTATCGTACATTAGGGTCGGACATCCACTACCCCACGCTAACTATAACCGTCTCATGGGACCCATTCTCTTTCCCAAGAGAAATTTCCCATGACGTATCATACATTAACGTCTCACTAATTACAATCGTCTCATGGGACCCATTCTCTTCCTCGAGAAACTTCTCATGACGTATCGTACATTAGCGTCTCACTAACTACAATCGTCTCATGGGACCCATTCTCTTCCTCGAGAAACTTCCCATGACGTATCATACATTAGCGTCACAACATATCTCATCACAGGGCCCCGCAGGTAACCCATTTCAACACAGGGCCCCGTAGGTTAACCCTTGCCATCACCATGGCTCAAATCACAATCCACACACACTCACACTTCCAACACTTTACCATTTTCCATTTACTTAGCATCGTCTATATGATTCTCTACTCGTAACCACCTCAGTGATCCTAAGTCCATTCTAGCACGTTGAACATGATATAATCAATAACTGCTCAATTCATAGCACGATACATTTCAATGAGATAAAAGTACATAACAGATAATATGGTGCGAGTAAGTAAACACATAATATTTTATGATTGAGCCGATACCCTTAAGGTTCGTTGAACAAGTAAATTAATTATAATTTTTATTAATTTCAAAGGTGTCATTAACAATTTCGTAGGCTTAGCTTTAATAACACACTATGATAACTTTTTAAGAACTAAAGTACAATTATTGAATCACAAAGTTGATCCACTACGGCAACTTACAGTATCAAAATCTAAATGTGCAATTTTATTAATCAAAACTTACTATTACTAAAAATCCTATTTTTATATATATATATATTAATGATAAGGCTTGACTGTTATTTGACTTGTTCACAAACAATAATGCTCATCTATTGATAACAGGAGTACAATAATTATAGCATGCATTTATTCTACTAAAAAGAAATCAACCACATAGTTAGGATCAACTCTGGAACAAATGAAAACATAGGGGGCAATTGTAGTTTCAATGCCACTTTTGAAAACTCAAAACGTGCAAGTACAGCGAGTTCCATTTTTTTTCATTTTCTAAAACAGCGCATATTTCGTTTCTTTTAATCTTGATGCGTGAGTACGATTTCCTCCATTATAAATTATGAAATCAATATATATAGGGACTAAATATACTTAGGAGAAAATAGGATAGAGATTAATCTACCTTAAATCCAGCCGAAAAAGCGGATGCTAATTTGCGGACAATTTCGGTAACATGAAAAAGACGGCGGCGGCGACGGAGGACTCGGGGCTGACTCAAATGATTGGAAGATGGTTTGTGGATACTTGGTGATGTAGTGGTTGATTGGGAACCTGAATATGATGTACGGAGTGGTGTTATGTAAAAATCCGTTTCTCTCTCTCTCTCTCTCTCTATTCTAGACTCAACAATAGAATTGACAGTGAAATAATATACTGGTGTTCAATTTTGGATTTATGTGGGTATGTATAATGAGAGAGAATAAGGCCGTGAGAAGGTGGGAGGATAAGTGTGCAAGTGGTGGAATGGAAAAGGAGAGTGAAGGAGAAGGATACTGATAATGATAAGAGGAATATGGGACAAGTGCCACATTTGGTGGGGTTTTCTTTTATTCTAGTGTATGTGGACTTGTGTATGTGTAGGGTGAGAATGTATGTGGACGCTTTTATGTATAAGGTGAGAATGTATGTGGACACGTGTAATTTGAAGGATAAAGATGAAAGTGATAGAGTTTGATAGGGAAGTGGAGACTTGGTTTGAATAGAGTTCTAGTTAGGATTTAGATAGGAAAGATAAGAGATAAATATCAATCACTGACTCCCAGTATATCTAAAGTATAAATATATATCTTATACAATAATGTATATAATATCAATTGTACACGTAATAATATATTTTAATAATCCAATTTAATTAATTATTGAATTAAGAATTTAACAATATAAATTT